>OU015497.1:28724183-28881683 GCA_907164885.2 Dolomedes plantarius
TTTCTCTATAGCACTGATATTTTTATTTTAAAAAATAACGTTCTATAAAAAAATATCATTTTGAAAAACCCCAAGTAGTTTTTAATTCGCTGGAGTAAGCATAATTTAAATAGATCGAAACACACAAAGGAGGGTTCATAGAGAATTAACCTATTACAGGAGGACCGTAGCATTATTCAAAATGTTAATGGTAGAAACCATGTATAAAAAAAGTCTAGCTTAAATATGTAATAGAATATAAGATGACATATTTCATGATACAAGGAACTAAGATTAAATTAAAAAGGGTGAGCATAAATTATGAAATATAAATAAAAAAGGACTTAAAGTTAAGAAAAGATAATGAGTATTTCAACATGCAAAAATGTTGTGGGGAACAACTTAATTAAAAAATGAAGCAACGAAGAGTGAAATTTATTACGATAGTAATAATAACCTCGAAATTTACAAGATTCAAAAGTTTTTATTACGAATTAGTGAGAATAATTCAGATTATATAAAACAAATAAGATTTAAATTGATACATAAGAGCGATAAGCCTTTTTTTTAGTGTGTTACTTATAATTAGATGTTGGTAACAGTACTTAGTTTATTAGGGTTTTTTATATTTATATTTTAATTGAATATGAATTCTACAATCATGCTGGGCATGTGGCAAATGGTCAGTATTTCAGTTTGTTTAGTCATATTTTTGAAGAATTTTTTATATTGATAATTATTTTATTTTTACCCTCTTTTTGTCCTAAACGAAGAATGACACTCATAAGTGGTACAAAGTATTTTAGCTCTAATAAGGCTTGCTCAACTTCATAGAGCTTCAAAAAAACCTGAAAGCTTCGAAAAAGTGGTGCTATATCTAGCACGTATTTCCCTCTTCCATTTTGTACTACAAGGCTTACAGTTAAGGTACTCGATACTTCCTCAGTCTATGTTCACAAAAGGAAAGGGTCGAAGAAGAATGCATGCGTATTACTTGATGTTCTTATATTAACGTTTACAAACTGTGCTAAACACCTGATGATATGTCTGACATAATCATAGAATTCAAAATGATGGCTTCGTGTTCATTTGCGAAAACCCTGAAGATGACGTTTTTATGGAACAATTTTGGATGGCATGGCGTTTGTTTAATGATGATATTTATAACATGCTTTTCAAATTTATGCTACAAATCAATGTTACAAAATTATTTATATTATCTCATTTCAAATAAATGACAAGTATATATCTCCTTTAAACTTTGATTTTTTACACGTGGCATGATGTGTTAAAACCGAATATCTAAGGAGCTGCCATTTGGTATCAGAATCTATGAGTTCTGGGACTAATTTTGACATGAATGGTCAGTATGGAATGGAATTTGTAGGCAATTTGTGGATATATAGGGTCCGAAATAAGTACACACAGCTGCCGCCTCTGGCACCTAAAACGGCTCCAACCCGGCTAGGCATCGAGTTGAACTGGGCTTAGGTGACAGATACGGAAGGTCATTCCATGACGCTTCAAGGATGTGCCACACTTCATCAATCGAAGTAGCTGGAGAGCGGTGGCAGTCTCTCAGAGACCCACTACCAGATGTTATCGATGGATGAGAGATCTGGAGAACGTGCTGGCCAGGGCAACAGACGGACACCCTCTGTGTTGAGCGAGGTCAGGACACGACGGGAAACATGTGGACTTGCTTTATCTTGTTGAAAGAGGACTACTCCGAGGCCTCGAAGATAGGGCACAGCCACCGGCCTTAAGATCTGAGAAATGCAACGCTGTCCATTCAGATTACCGCCGACGTGAACAAGCGATGTTCGTGTCGTGTACCCAATGGCTGCCCATACCATCACATCAGGTGCGAGGCCCGAATGGCGATATCGAATGCAAGCAGGCCACGGGCGTTATCGTCGGTGCCTCCAGACACGGATACGTCCATCATGATGCCGAACACAGAACCGGGACTCGTCTGAAAAGACGACGTGGTGCCACTCCTTTTTCCAGTTTTTGTCGTTAGTAACACCACTGTCGCAGCGCGTCTCTATGCTGCACTTTCAAGGAAAGCCGCAATAATGGTCACCGCGCAGACAGTCCGTGCTGCTCCATACGTGCTCCATAACTCAAGGGCCATGATGTGGCTGTACGATACTGCAAGGCCGACGTGACAACATGTCTGTCCTCTCGGTAGCGGGAGGCCGATATATATATATATATTGTGTTGACAAGAGAGTAATTTCGGTTTGCACAAATAGATGGCGTTATGTTTGTTTTGTTATTCTTCTGTCAATGTTATAATTCTTTTTCTTTTGAGATTTGGTATTTAGTCATTTTAGGTTAGTATAGAAACCAATTCCGGGTAAATTTGTTTAAAATTGTTTATTTACGGTCAATCTTAACATGGAATGCAAAAATAAAATTTTCGACATACTTTACTTTTTTATTTTTATTATGGCAAGAAAGTGGCTGAGACTCGCGAAGAGATACGTAAAGTTTATGGTGTTGATTGCTTAAAAGAAAGCCCATGTCAGAATTGGTTTAAAAAATTTCGTTCTGGAGATTTTCCACTTAAAGATGACTAACGTTCTGGTCGACCTTCTGAAGTTGATGACGACAAAATGAAAGCCATAATTGAATCGAATCGCCATATAACTGTGCGAGAGATTGCAAAAAGTTTTAAATGTATCACACACAACAATTGAAAATCACATAAGATGTGTTAAGAAGCTCTATATTTGGGTTCCGCATGAATTGAAAGAAATTCACTGAACACAGCGAATCAATATCTGCGATACGCATTTCAAACGTAATGCAATCGACACTTTTTTGAAACGAATTATCAATGGTGACGAAAAATGGATCGTCTACAATAACATTGAAAAAAGATCCTGGCCCAAGCGTGATGAACCAGCACAAACCATATCGAAAGCTGAATTGCATCGGAAAAAGATCTTGCTGTCAATTTCGTGTTGTGTATTTTGAACTGTTTCCAAGCAACCAAACGATCAACTCAGATGTCTGCTGCGAACAACTTATGAAACTAGCGGAAACAATCAAACAGAAAAGGCCAGAATCGGCAAATCGCAAAGGAATCGTGTTCCATCACAACAATGCGAGGCCTCATACATCTTTAGCGACACGTACGAAGTTATTGGAGCTTGGTTGGGAAGTGATGTCACATCCTCCATGTATCCCCGACCTTGCACCATCAGATTATCATTTATTTCAAAGTTTACAAAACTTTTTGAATGGTAAAAATTTCAGTA
This sequence comes from Dolomedes plantarius, assembly GCA_907164885.2. NCBI lineage: Eukaryota > Metazoa > Arthropoda > Arachnida > Araneae > Dolomedidae > Dolomedes > Dolomedes plantarius. The sequence goes on from OU015497.1 coordinate 28,727,432, forward strand.
ATAACGATGACCCCAAATCACACTTGGTTGAGTTTTTTCCTGATAATGACCAAAAATCACACTTGGTTGAGTTTTTCATGATAATGACCAAAAATTCTATGAGCGCGGAATCATGAAGTTACCAGAGAGATGGCAAAAGGTCATCGAACAAAAATGGAAGATATTTCACTGATTAAAGTTTATTTTTTTGTATAGAAAAACACACTAAAAAACCGAAATTACTTTCTTGCCACCCACCCACTCACCCCCCTAAAAATATATATATATACATACAATGTATGTGTGTATGTATATATATGTGTGTGTATGTATATATATATATATATATATATATATATATATATATATATATATATATATATATATATATACAGTCGAACCTCCATATATCGAAGTAGCAAAGTGCCGGAAAAAAATTCGATATATAGAAATTTCGAAAACATAGAATTGATCTTAGTTTTATCATAATTCTCCTAAAACATTAAAATTAAACCTAATTTTCGTATACGAAACTCCATTTCCAATTTATATGCGAATCACATTAAATAAAAGTTATTAACTAAAAAAATTATCTTAGTTTTATCATAATTCACCTAAAACTCATAATGGAGTTTCGTATAGAAACCTCCATTTCCAATTTATATGCGAATCACATTAAATGAAAGTTAATAACAAAAAAGTGAAGTAATATGAAATATTTATTAGGTACTACATACCCTTTAAAAAGCAATAATCCAGACAGTGGTTACAATGATCACAGTTACATTCTTTAAAAAAAAACTACGAATATCTTGCTGAACAGCCAGTTTTGCAGAAAGTTCATAGAAGAAATGTTCGCATTTATTCAGTCCACTAAAAACTTCATCAGGGACATTTCCGCGAATTGAAGTCTACGACGTATGGTTTCAAACGCCAAAAATTGGGAGATTTTATTCTAAACTAAAATGAAATCTCCCAATATGTCTTGAAAGCAAATTTCGATATATAGAGAATTTTTCGATATATGGAAACAGTTTTTCTATGTAATGAACATGGAGATTTGCTAAGAGTTCGATATATAGAAAATTTCGATATAGGGAAGTTTGATATATGGAGGTTCGACTGTATATATAATATTGTGGAGGGGGATGTATGCTGCAATCACCTGAGGATTTGATTTTTTTTTAATATTCTCATTAAATTTACATAACTGATTTGGAGGGCAAAAGCCTAATTTTTAATCATATATATTAAAAACTATGTATATAAATAAAAATTGATATTTCACTGCATAAAAAGTTCAGCGGCTTTAAGAATAAAAGATAAGAACTATTATAAAAAGTTTCTATCCTTCACTTAATGTGGTCACTGTCCCACCTTGTCTAAAATCAATGAATAGACTACTTTAAACGATAGTGTTGCACTTAGAAAAGAACGATTTAATTCCTTGGCATATTCCCAAGTGGTATTTTCAGTACCCTTTTATTTATGAAATATTTCTTCACCTTTCTTTTTGAGAGAGAGATCTGAGAAGATATATGTTCTCAAGTGACTTTTTAACACCCATTTTACCATTAAGGCATTTTAAAATCACCTTCGAACACTTAATTTTTTCTGAAAATGTGAAGTAATTACCTTTAAAAATACAGACGGAAAAAATATTTCTGTCATTAGTGAGAACTTTTCATTCTTTTCTCAGAAACTTGAGTAACTTAATGTAAGGGAATAGTATCGGCAGTGCTGATCTTTTTTGGCTATGTTAAATGTGACAAAATCTTAAATTGGTCGAAATGAATATGCCTAGAAACCACCCTTATATAAATTAATAGAGTGTTTCATTTATATAATACTTGTTAACAACATTTTTTATAACAGGCAATGCATCGTTAATACGATCTAGATGACGGAGTATGCTTTTCTTGCCTTGGAAAAGAGTGAGTACTCAGGGTATTTAAGTTGGTATCTGAAAAAAAAAATAGGAAAAGCTAGTAGAAAAGTCATGCATCTCATAACTGCAATTTTTGGGCTTAGGTCTTGAAATATCAACTATCTCAATTTTTAGTTTAAGCGGTGATCACTTCTCAAAATCAGCGTAATTGAAAAAAAATGTGCCGAGTACGCAGAGATTGTCCTCCGAACAATCTCTGGAGGACAATCCTAACGGTCCTCAGGAAAGCAAAATTTCAGATGTTCTGCGTCGCGAGTTATAATCTTGGCAGTGCGCCAAACCCAGTCTGTATCGCTTGGACAAGCAGTAAACAGTTAAACAGAAAATTACCAAAATGCGTCAAAATTTTGACACACACACACATATATATATATATATATACACAAACATATATGTAGATACATACATACATATATACATACAAAAGATTTAAGCAAGGATAAGTAATCCTACTTTAATAACCCGCGGTAGTTTCGGTAGAAGAGACTACCTGAATTTTTTTTTATAAGTTGCCTCCGTTTACTTGAATCTCTTGTATTTTATTAATCCTAGAGTATATTTTAATCTATTCTTTAGTATATTCCGACAACCTCTTTGTGAGACAATAGTTTTCAAATATGGTAGCCCGGATCTCAGGGAAGAAAAGAGATAGAAAATGCTACGCAGAGCGACATCATAGTTGTTTGAATGGTGGTACTTGTGAGACGTTCTCTCCTCGCCTAGATATTTTCAAATGAAGTTAAGGACACGAGGCTATACGGTTTCATGGAACCGCAATCCACTTTGATGAAGTTGTGGATTTTTATGGCATTAACAATTCGCAAACTCCTTTGTGGTTCAGTTCAGTACAGTAATTCTAATGTTGGTTGGCATTGCATTTCAGAAAACCAATTAACTGTGTATGAACCTGTTTCCATAGAATCTGTCAGCTTCAACGTTACTCGTACTGAAATATATTTAACCAATTACAAGTCTCCAAACGATTAACCACGAAGCTGTTAAGGTCTGTGATTGGTTTAAAATATGTCAATATTAGAAACGCTGACGCTGACGGATTCTATGGAAAAAGGCCCTATCTCTATCATTATACTCATCATAAATCCTACTTTCTTATATTTGGGGGGGCACCGTATCTTCTTTAAAACACCTTTTAAGCTGTTGTATTTACCAATGTCCTATTTAACAAATTTGTTGCTTCATATAATGTGCTTCTTTTCACGAACCTTTTTTTTAAACTTGGAATCAACTTACCCATAATTTTTTCATGGCAATCCTCACCGATTTGAATGCTCTTATTCTGTAGTAATTTCCAGTCCTCAAATATGACATAATCCAAGTTTTATAAAGTTCTTCTGCATCGCCTCTGACATCTACGAAAAATGTCTCAGTCTGTAGCTCCTCATAGTAGCCTTCAAGGAAGTAATCAGTCATTTATTCCGAAGTAAGAACTCTATAGTTGGGGAGAGTTATAAAAAGTCTTTCAAATATTTGGTTATAAGATTACCGCGTGAAGCCCCACATTACCATCATGGAATTGCTACCCTTTATGATGAAGATGTCGGCTTATATCGTGATTTCCAACTGCAAAATTTCTGAAACTGGCAGATGATGTGTTATCTAAAAGCTCCAGTAAAAACAATGTTAGATGCTATCATACCAAATGCAGTTTACATTTTATCCATCACAGTACCCTACAAGGCATCTAGGCCACTATTTTTTGCCAACAAGTCTTTCATCTCTTAACTCTTTAATACACTTGAAAGCTGTAGAATGGAGCTATACATTATAAGCACAGACTACTTGCGATATATCATACGTTCCAGAGACTGTTATCCCGATGAGGCTATTAAGGCAAATGTTTTCTCTGCGCGTTGCTCCACTCCGTCACTTCCATTAAAGTAAAATACCACTTATGCATGCTTCAAGGAGCTTTGTTTCCGAGTGTAGGCCTAAACGTTTGTTGCAACAGACAGAATTGTTCAAGAATACCTGCTCTATTTAAATGCCCCACCTGTTTAGTTTTATCATCAATTTTTTTTTTAAGTAGCCCGGTTTTTACCTACAACCCTATTAATATTGAATCGTTATTATATTTTATATTATCTGGAGCGTAGGTATGGATAAACACATTCCAGATAAAATTCTAAAATTTCACATAAATTGATAATATTTAGAATGTCTTATTCCTATAATAATTTCGCAGAAAAATGTAATATTATTCTTTCTCGAATATTATGTTATCTTATAACATTGCTTCATATGTCCTCTTGTTAAGCCAAAATATTCTGTTTTCAAAGCGTGTAGGTGAGAAATTTAGAAGATCATAAGAACTTTCCAATTTGTCTGAAAATACAGACTACCTTTTTCAATAAGTATTGTATTCATAATCATTTTAAAAGACAAGAAGATTAATTCAAGTCACAATTCAACTTTTCTGTCATTTATTACTGAAAAATAGATTTTTCACATATTAGTATAGTTTTAAATATTTTATGATAACTGACGATGTAGAAACATAAAACCAGTGTTAATGTTCATGATCGTATTAATATTTAATTCTTCTTTAACCGTAGAAATAAAAGCTCTCATAGTATAATTTTCTGAAAATGAGCTTCGGTTTTCTTTGAAAAACTTTCGTGGTAGAAAATATATAATAATACACTTTTCAAACAACTTTTTAAAAAATTAATACAATTCTAAATTCAATTTTGATATTGAAGGATTGAAGCATTTTTAAAGCTAAATCTTTCAGAAAATGTGCCTATGACATTTCAAATGCTTTCCAAACTTTTAGTTATGAAACTTCAAACAAAATAAAGTGGTTCTTTTCTAAAAAGGGACTTTCCAAAAGTTCAAATAAGAAGACTTTTGAAGAAGTTTTAAAATGTCACTTTTAAAATTAAGTTTCTCATTCATTGGAGAATGACACTTATTTTATTCCTGCAAATTGCTAGCAGTATGCTATATAGCGATTTTTGTTTATAGATGTGAGGTATGATATTGAATATTAATCGGTTTAAACACAATTAATTATAGATTAATTTCATATTTTTAGTTCATCTAATCTATTAACTTTCGTGTAGAGTTGATAAAAAATACAGACATGAAGACATAAATTTATACTCTAAAATCTTGAAATAATACTCGAAATTTCATTAACGGCCTTTTAACGTAGGATTACATTCCTTCATAACGTTCTACGGAAAGCAAAATTTCAGATGTCCTCCGTCACGAGTTATAATTTTTGCAGCACTCCAAACCCAGTCTGTATCGCTTGGGCAAGCAGTAAACAATTAAACAGAAAAGTACCAAAATGAGTCAAAATTTATATATATATATATATATATATATATATATATATATATATATATATAAGTAAAGTTGAAAGAGAAAAACCAGTATGAGCACTAAAGCAACTACAGCCAGGAACCAAACACATGAAAAGATAAGATTGAAAGAGTTTTAGACAATATTTCATCTTCAGCGGTGTCAATACTGTCTAAAACCCAATAGATTGTTTCAGATAAGTATGATCTATACAGTAAACATACTCAGACACCGTACAATCCATGAATAACTGTAGAATTGAATAAAGAGTTACTTAACCATAGAACACCAATCCTGTCTCTAGACAGAGTGGAAGTTAAGAATAAGTAACCGCAAGATGACTGACGTCACAAAACTTGCAACCATGGAGATTATGGAAACACAGAAACTGACCTACTATGGATACTGTGTTTTAGGACTATTAATCCTTTATTAATTTATTTTTTTATTATTATTACTTTGAGTAATTTTTTATCTTGTTTTTATTTTTACTTAAGATTTTAATTTAATTTTTTTATTTTTTATATTCAGTAGTTCTAATTTTTTCTAATTTTACTTATTATTATGATTTACTTATTAATTGCAACAGAACAAACTATTCATTAAAACTAAAACAACCAATTATGTGTTTGGATAGACTTTCGGGGTAATAATTACGTGTTAGCACAGCTATCAAGTCTAAAATATGCTTATTCGTATTGTCTTTAGAACATAGCCTATTTATACGAACTAACTGATTTACAATAATGTTATTAAAAAAAGATTTATGTAAACTTTTGTAAATATATATATATATATATATATATATATATATATATATATATTTGAGGTAAGCCTTTAATTGAACAGAAGAGTAATCATTGCATAATTTTTTTAAATATTCCCAATAATTTAATATTCACTGTTGTCGTTTTCAGTTTTGATCCTTTATTTACAACAGAGGAAAAGGTTTTTCTTTGTTTTTTATACATGCCCTTACTAAATCCCTAAAGGGAAAGTATCAATCAACAATCCCCTAAGTGAGAGGTATAAATCAACATCATTAGTTATGTGCCTTAATAACATTCATAAGTTAGGTTCAAGCCATCCGCATCCATCAGCACTGAGCGGAAGCAGACGAAATGCCTCCTCACATTCCTTGCGTTGGAGTACAGTGTCGAGCACATACTGACGACTGGCGCTCCAAAAGATGATTGACCCATGATTGGCTGGACTTAAGCCGTTGTTTCTGCGCTCTCCGTCAATATCGTTAACGGACTGCCACGATTTCGTTCAGCTTCGTAAATAGGGGGAAAAAAATTCGTAGACGCAGATGCTGATGTTAGCGCATAAAAGCTAACAAGGTTTAACATCGCAAACACGTGTGATCTTCTCTTATCTATATATATAAAACAATTCCGTAACTGAATCATTCATTCACTGACTGACTGACATACAACGCACAGACCAAACCGCAGGACCTAAAGGGCTGAAATTTTGCATGGCGATTCTTCTAATAGTGTAGGGGTGCACTAAGAAAGATTTTTCAAAAATTCTTCTTAGATTTTTTTAAATTAAATTTTTAAGCTGTTTTTTAAAAAATTTTTTACGTTTGCATTTAAAATAATACATTGAGGGTTATAAAATTTATATCACGAGAAAGATCATAAAAACGCCTTCAAAATGAAATTTTTTTCGAATTTTTACCTCCATTTCCTGATTTTTGGTGAATTTTTAAAGATTCATTTTTAGAATTTAATTTATTAAATGCCGATCACGTGATTTCTTTTTCTGGTACTTTAAATAAATGTATCGTCACGTGCATAACAACTAAATAGACAAAAAAAATTTTTTTTTTCTTTCCTATGCAGCAGACGATTGGATATTATCCAAAAAAATATCCCTTACGATTTTTTTCTAAATATATATATATATATATATATATATATATATATATATATATATATATATTTACATCAATTGTATACATTGATCGTCGCATTTATTATAAATATATATATTTATATTTTTTGGCATTAATTGCATACATTGACCGTTGTATTTAATTTGAATGTACTCCATAGCGAAGCGCGGGTTTTCAGCTAGTACCACATATATTCGAGTAAAGGGCCTACTCCGGCCAGGGATCAAGATCTTACGAAGAACCCTGCATTTTACCATTCCGAAAATCTGTACACCCTCTCCCATCGCGTCTCTTCGGGCCTGGTATACGAAGGGACGTGTAATCCCGGTCAAAATCACTTCGTTTACAGATTTGTGTCCCTCCCTCCCCCTCTCCCCGAATTCCTATGTTCTGGACTAGCTGGAAACCCGTATTTCGCTACGGAGTACATTCAAATTAAATACAACGGTATATGTACGCAATCAATGCCAAAAAATATGTATATATATTTATAATAAATGCAACGACCAATGTATGCAGTTGATGTAAAAAAAAAAAAAAAAAGAAAAATATATTTATTAAAAAATCGTAACGGATATTTTTATAGACAAAATAATGTAGAAGAAAATATTCAAATTAAATCTAATAGAACATACTAAAGAATATAGTACAGTTAATATAGTGCAGTTTGAAGAACATTTCTTTTACTGTATGTTAATATTTTTTTGGATAATGTCCAATCGTCTGCCGCATTAGGAAGAAAAATTTTTTTTTGTCTATTTCGTTGTTATGCACGTGACGCAAAATTAAAAGAAAAGAAACCAAGTGATCAGCATTCTATAAATTAAATTCTAAAATTTAATCTTTAAAAATTTACCAAAAATCAGAAAATGGAAGTAAAGATTCGAAAAAGAATTCATTTTAATGGAATTTTTATGATCTTTCTCGTGATATAAATTTTATAACCCTCGAATTATTATTATAAATGCAAACTTTAAAGAATGTTACAAAAACAGCTTAAAATTTTAATTTAAAAGAATCTAATAAGAATTTTTGAAAAATCTTTCTTAGTGCACCCCTACACTATAAGAAGAATCACCGTGCAAAATTTCAGCCCTTTAGGTCCAGCAGTTTGGTCTGTGCGTTGTATGTCAGTCAGTCAGTTACGGAAATATTTTATATAGAGAGACAAGTGTGCTAATTTCCACAACTTTGAGTCTTATTTTAAAGCTCGGTAATAAGACCCATGTGCACTTTCATGTCAGAAAAACCGCGGAGGGGGACTCCAGATGTTATAACTAAGTTTTTTTTTGTTCGGATAGCGACGACTTTGCTACACGTTTTGACTTAATTCCACTAACTCAGGTAACGAATCCGGACCACCTGTTTAATTTACGTATGCGGATTACTACGCTGTCAAACCATGTAATAATATACCTTAACGATCCTCGCAAACTTTCTAAATCATAAATACCTTTGAAACACATTCGCCTTAATTGCTGCCTAAACCGTGATCCATTTGACAAGTGCTTTCGCAGAGCGAGTGAGCAAGAGCAGCGGGCTAGTGATCTGAAAGTAACTGGTTCGATGCTCGTCGCTGACAAAATCCACTGCCGTGTACACCAGAAGTGGGCAGACTTTTCCAAGGTACGGGCTACTTCTAATTTTTTCAAGGTGTTGCGGTCCACTAAGTGGCGTAGGTGTCGTGAGCTAAAAAAACCGGCCTACAATATTTATTATAACTTAATAATAAATACGGAATATGTACTTACTACAATAAAAAAATCGCTTACCTACATAACTACAATAAAAAAACTCGGTGTCTATGGCGTCGGTGTTCTATAAATACGTTTCTTTTAGTTTGCGCGTCTTAGGTCTTAGTAAAGGCGGTCACCCCAAAATGTCTTGGTGGTCCACCGGTCGATCGTGGTCGACTTAATGCCCACCCCTGGTGTACACTAATGGCTGCTCGTGCACATAAAATCTGTCGTGGCTGCATTCACCTCCAAGTTCCCAAAATTACCTCTGGAGGTGCGGGGTCAAGTGTTCCTGTCTCGTCACTTGACTCGGTTCAAAAATTCGGGACTGGTCCTTTGGCCAAGTCGGACTCCGACCCTTGTGTTGCCAGTCAAAACAGGAGACGCACCTTCATCTCCCATAGCCTTCGAGACTTGATCTGATGTTGCTGTCGGTTAAGTGGCATAAGCAACAACAACAGCGATTTCGCAAATGGTGGTAAACCATATCGAGGTTGTCTTTGGTAACAGTATCCATATATTTTTTTCCAATTTTTTGTACACGAAAAAAATATTTTTAACGTACAACCTAAATTTTTGAATCATTCTATAAGCATTCAATCACATGTCTTTAAAAGTTTAAATATAAAGACTAGTTGTATCGGATATTATACTTGAAATTATGATGTACCTGAAAGATAATTTCAGGCCGTAGACCAATTGTATTCAAAATTGCTATTAAAAAAATGATAAAGAATGTGTTGGAAGTACTGCGTAGTTACACAGATTGTTTTAGTTTCCATGTGCATTTTCCTATTTACTCTGCTTATATGCATTTATTTATACAATTTTAATTTTTATTATTTGGATCAAATTTTCATCTCCCAATTAAAATAAAATATCACACATCCAAGCGCAAAATTTTTTCCGCTCGAAGGTGTGATCCATTCTTAAAAGTAAATTTTAAAGAATGGTATGGAAAAAAATCATATCCCTTTTATTTGTACTTCACTATCGTCGCTGTACCTTTTCAATTCTCCCTGGTCGATTGCCTTTTATTATGGTTCCATTATCAGCGGAAAATGGATGAGTCAGGAAAATATAGATTCCCGCTAAGATAAAAAGTGGCTCCGTTTTTCAGAAAACTATGCTCTTATTTGAACAATAGCTACAAAACATTAATGAATTTAGCTTTTCTGGTTGTCTGCTTATAGAGAAACTACCTTAAAATGAACTCTGTTAATTGTAATTTCAATACCGTCTGTTAAATAAATACGGCGAGTAAAAGTGAAAACTGGACAAAAGAGTGAAAATAATTAATTGAGAACGACAAACTGTGAATACAAGTATGATAATTAAAAAATTCTGTATAATGAGTTGATGGTTATTATACAATTAATTGGTCACTTCCTACTCACGGAACTTTACATAAATTTAAATTCTTGAAAACTTAAAATGGATATCAATAAAAAATTTTCATAAGAAATATCCAAAGCATTTTTCTGTATAAAATAACCAATTAATTTCAGTGTTAGTTCTTTCAGAGGATTTTAATTTTTTTCACTCTTGAAAGTCGTTTAAGCATTGATTTTACAAGTGTTTCATAGTGAAATTTCAATTTTTGCCTCACTCTTTCATTAAAGCTTTTTTTAATCGACATTTTTTACTGAAAATTTTGGATTTTTTCATTAATTCCACACATTTTCTATGACATATCATTAAGGTATGAGGACTAGGAAGAAATTTTGAATGGCACGGGGGAAAATATACAGCATCCAACGACTTCCATTTCAAGCTTTATGCTTAGAATCTTTTTTAACAACAATAAAAGGCCAGTACAATCCCTATTTTTCTGGCCCTTCCTATATAAATTAAATTACTCATATTTATTCAATTTCCCGCCCTAAAATGTAGTTTGCTTAAATTAAAATACACCTGTCGTAACATTTTGTACCGACCTTTAAAACTATGTTTTTCTTATGGGATTTTCCCCCTAACAGCTGCGCGTACCACATAAATGTGGATACTACCCCTTGACTATGGTAATGTATTCAACGAAAACCTACTTTTTAGCGCTAAGAACGCACCCCGATTTCTTATCAGTGAAATTCCTCGTACAGAGGAGAAAGGGTTGGTATATCACGCTACAAGTTTGGCGACTTTTCGCCTCCCCGAGATACACATGCATAATCGTTTCTCTTTGTGTTGCTTTGTTTTCTCAGTTTTTCTCGTCGTTTGACGAGTGCCCTTCGCCAAATTTGGCGGACTGATGGACAGAGGCAAAACTCATCAGCCACCTGCAACAAGAGATCGCTCTCGACCCGTTGGACAGGTCGGAGAACAGAGAGGGTGACTTTATGATGCCGAATATGAAGGCAGTTGGAGAAGAGTTCTGCTCGCATGGGGACTCAAGAAGCATCCACCGATCTTCACAGTCGCATAGAATGCGAAACATTCTGTATTTTTTGAGGCCTTAAGCCATTTCCTTAATTTTGGATCGTCATTCCGCGTTTATCATTTATTGATGTCATTTTTCTATTCCAGATGACGAATTCCCAATCACTATACTGTAATATGCATCTCAACCTATTTTTAATGAGACAATACTTACCCTAAGTATCGTAAACCTCCGTTATGTTTCACGTGGATTCCAAATTTTGAGGATGCAGCTCTAAGTTCGGATTTTTGCTGACTTTAACTTTCTCCTTAAATCCTAACAAATTTGATTTACCCTCGTCAGTAAAGGAAATTTCGGATTATGAAATCCCTTTTTTATATACGAGTGGTATTTGGAAAGTAAGTTCCGTTCATGTACAAAAGAATAAAGGAGACAGATGTGGACAAAGATGTATATTTAATAACGATTTACAAACACTACACTATTTTTCGACATACTCACCCAGCACATTAAGGTATTTATCGTATCGTGATACAAGGTTTTGTATGCCAACATCGTAGAAGGTGGCAGCCTATGACGTTATCCAGGATGTTAAGGCATCTTTCACTTCTTCATCGACATCAAAACCTTGGCCACTTAAGAATCGCTTTAACCCTTCAGCTGGTGCGCCCGTGTTTAAAGTGCAACATTTTCGTGATTTTTAATGGTTTGTTTTTACAAATAAGGTTTGAATGTTCTAGGCAATTTATATTTATTGCTACACCCTTTCTAATGCAGGTCTGATCCTTGTATTCCTGTCCATTCATTGTTAATCGTGATTTAACCGTGGTAAACCAACGATTATACTGGATTGCTATACCACAAAATTATGAGTTGATGCAGTAAGTCATATGTGCAGCTATTACACTGTATTCCGCATATCACGAAGTTGGACAATCTCATTGTTTTTTTAGGTTTTGGGACATATTAGGAATCGATTCGCAAGTTGTCCTTAGATGCGTTAAACCAGACAGTTTTGAAAGAAGGAGATTGTATCTGCATTCTTTGGCCTTTAATTATAAATATATCTCAATATTATCAACATTTTATATCTTGTCATAAAATGCAGAATTAATATTTTCAATTTGAAAGAAGAAAGTTTATTACAAAAGGAATAATCAAGGTTGAAAGAGATGTTGCACTTTATGCAACGCGCGCATGCTAGTGTACCCAAAAATTGGCGCGCCCGCTGAAGGGCTAAGTGCAAGAATAGGTGACAGTCACTTGGCGCCAGGTCAGGGATATACGGCGGGTGATTCATTTATTCCAAACCGAAGGAGATCCGGAAAGAATGAGATCGCAAGAGCGGTCTGTGGTCTGGCATGGTCATACCACAAAATGAAACCACCACTAAGTAAGCCGCATCTCTTGTTTTGAACGGCACGCCGCACAGTGGAGTATTTGTAGCAAAATCCTGGCCAAAAATATTTTTCATGTGTTTTAAAGTTAAAACCATTGTTTTTGACTTTTAACTTACTTTGTAATATTAAATACTCCCTTTTATGTAAAAAAATTAAATTTTTTTAAAAATTTAAAATTCTTAAATTTTAAAAATTTAAAATTAAATTTTTTTTATATAAAATTAGCTTTATAAATCAATCTTTATCATATATATATATATTTTTTTTTACATTTAATAGTTACCAAAGTTTAGTAACTATAGACATCTTAGCTCTCTAGTGACTTCGGAAGCTTAACTTTTTTAATCTGATTCTCCTTAAGTCTGACCTTCGTCATCTTCTTCAAATTCATCTTCTTCATCACTCTTATTTCTGAAAACTTATTTTTTTTGTCTCAAAGGCTTAAGAAGAAATAAAGTTTTATATGTTAACAAGATTTATACAGATTATATCTATAGTTGTAAGTCATTTTCAAATCATACCCGTCAAGAAATTATCATGAAAATAAAAAACGCTTCTTTATAAAAAAAAATTCTATATAAAAATGGCAGCTGTTTGCGGAACATTTTTTCTTTGAAATAGACCCTCAATACTATAACCATGACGATTATAATTGAAATTAGGTCCGACAAGCCCTTCATAAAGCTTTTAGAAACTTAAATTACAGCTAAATTGATTTTAAAAAAACATTTTTCAAGTTTTCAATTTTTTTTAATATGTTAATAATAAAACTAAGTTAATTATTATATATTTTAAAACAAAGCTCTTACCTTTTTTTAGCACGTAAACCTGATTTAATTTCAAAACATTAATTCTTAACGCCCCAAAAAATTATAGATTTAAACTAACAACAAAGCTTAAACGCAATCAATGACACGTCCATTCGCAAAGAAATCTGTTCTTCAACTGAGGCTAGAAACGGCTGAGTGTTACTTATGCTGCTGGAATTGATGTGATTCACTCAGCAGTTTGTTATAAATGATAAAATGCACTTTTTACAATTATTGCGCAATTTTCTAATTTTTACACTTTTGGCCAGGTTTTTTTGCTTCAAATACTCCACTGTGCGCCGCAGCTTTTTCAATGTTGCCCCTATGATGTCGATGAAGAAGTAAAAGATGCCGTAAATTTGCAAATTATAAGGGGAGCCAAGACAAAAAAAAATTATGTCTTGTTCACACATATTTTGTACTGCTTTATCATCAAATAGGTAATCGTGTAAAAATCATAATACATATACAAACTTGAATAATTTGAAAAAAATCTTAAATTAAGCTTACGAAAAAAAAATTAAATTAAAATTTTAATGCATGCATAATTTTTCATAAGTCTGCAAAACCTGTGTCTTCTTTAAAAACATTTTTCCCTTTCGTTCACGGTTTCACAGTAATTTGTCGTCAGCAATTATAAAATTTTATTAAAAAGAAACTATTTATCACTTTAAAGGGAGAAGGCGGAATTTTTCTTAAAAGGGAAAATATTTACGTTTTTTTTTCTGAACCAAAAAGCCTGAAGACAGTATGATGAAAATAGAACCAAAAAAATCTATAAACAAATTCATAGAGATCCGTCATAGGGAGACAATTTCAGATATAAACTTTTAAAGCTGGCATATCGTAAGATATTCTTATTCGGATAAATAGACTTACATTTCAGAAGTGTAAAAGGGTACGCATAGAAAGTACAACATAAAAATTTATTATCTGTCAATGAAATCATCGTAGATAGATCATCCAAATATATCTTTATTTATGTAGGCTTTAAAGTACTAATGTACGACAGGAAAGAATACTAAGTTTCGTAGAAATATGTTGTATCTGGAAATGTAATTAAATAGAAATATGCGGTTTCTGTTACGTCATTCTAAATGTTATATTGTATGTTTTTGCTTTTTGAATTAGCTGACGCGATGTTTATTCATTGCTACTATTACTATGTATTTTTATGATAATTTTTATGATAATTTTGATTATTTATGAATCAGTCTTCTTGCCTAAGATCACAAATACTGTATTAGTAACTTTGTGGTGCTTAATATTGGAATTTTCCTTGTTCTTCGTTTAATCCAAGTTCGTCTATAGCTCATTTTCATCATAAAAGATTTTACGCTGCTTTCCTTCGTTTTATTCTTATTTCTACAGTTTCTTTTAGTTCTGTACGAGCAAATATTTATATGAGCGAATAAAATGGGTCACCGTACCAGTATTATAATTCGTAGCTGGTAATAATTCCTTTTCAGTATATAGATACCGTAAAACTATTCGAAAAACTGTTCGTATATCAAAATGATATACGAACTGTTCAAAATATTTCTTTTAACAGTAAAATTATTGATAAAAAAACTTTTTTGTGTTCGACGTCATTACAATTCGTGTTATGACGTTCAATACATAAGATTTACTTTTATCTACGATTTTTCTGATATATATCTTACCAAAAGTATCAGTGATTTTTCAAGATTTTTCTTCCAAGAGTCTCTGCTATATATCTGCTACTTCAGATTTGGTACTCGGGTTTTCATGAACCACTAGAAAGAAGATTTTTCAGTTTTATATGGTAAACTCTTACCTATATTTTGATTCTCACAATAAATACTGTCTTCAAAAAAATTTCAGGTAGTCTCTTCTAACGAAACTACCGCGGGTTATTAACGTAGGATTACATATCGTTGCCTACCTCTTTTTTATACGATAAATTTCCTACATACGGAGAGAAGAATGAGTGATAACCCTATCCAGAATAGGTAGATGGTAAGAAAAATAAGTTACATATGTCTACTCTGTCGCTCTTGATTTATAACTCACGACGACGGTTTTAGCGTCATAAATTTTGCTTTGCTGCGGACCGTTATGGAGGAACATAATCCTACGTTAAAAGATTTAAAATGTTGATTATCATGAAAAAGGTTTTTAGTGAGGTCCAACGTCCTACAAAGAAACATCTTAGCTTCAGCAATATTCTTTTAATTCCAACATGCTTCTCTGCCGGATAATGGCCGAACTGCTAGGGCACATGTCTTCAGTACCAGAGTCTGTGGGTTCGAGTCCCACTGCTGGCATAGATGTTGGTACCCGTTCGGAATCGGCTTTAAGCAGTAGGACCCGGTCTAACTAGCCATCGGGTAACAAAACAAATGACCATAGCTCAACCAATCAACCAGTATGTCCCACATGCACATCTTGAAGTCATCACGGCATTACAAACGACAAAGAGATATTGTAATACCATAGCTGACAATATGTTCCCTGTTACCTGACAACTAACCACGAAGTCAGACAGCGGTCGATATACTACCAGTAAGTTTTGACAGGGTTGAAGAGTATTGGCCTCACGTGATAAAAATAAAACGTTACATACGTGAAATAAATTAAGGCAGGGTCTCAAAATCCAAATAAGACGTTCGCTGGACAACCGAAACAATCCTTATGAACCGAGAAAATGTATGGAACGGTTACGTCTATAAAGAAGTTGCTATTTTACCTCTATTAAATACACGTACAAACATAGCACATTTTCCCGGTTCATTAGAACTGTTTTGGTGATCAAGTCTCCAGATCATTTGGATTCTGACACCCTGCCAGTTTTTGTTTCATGCATGCAACGCTTTCCTTTTATCGCGGGAGGCCAAAAGTCATCCATCCTATCATCAGCTGTTACTTGTTTATTAATCAATGTCCCGGCGTGAGTAGTTTTAAATAAATAAATAAATATAGTGAATTATCTCCAGACAGCCCTCCCCCCTTTAAACGGCCACACTTTTTGGAAATATAACTGGCCATCGTAGAGAAGTTTATATATATATATATATATATATATATATATATAAACATATGTTGGAACCCAACTTCGAAATCGGACAATGTCCGAAAAAAATGCTCACAACGCGAATGGATCACATACAAATGGGCCGAAGTCGAAAATGTTACATTATTTCGGACTTGGGTCATTTACAAATGATTTTTCGCGTATGGGCAAATCAGAAGTGCGCAGAGTACGAAACTTAATTCCATTTCGCACTTTGAGCATTCTAAATTGCTCATTTTGCGAATGGGCAGTTGATTAATGATCAAAGTCAGAAATCGATTATTTTTAACTCTAATTACTTGACTTAAATAAATGAATGAAATGAGTTAAAAGATACTTTTAACGATATGTATTGACTATTTTAAAACCTCACAGTTAAAAAATTATGTCCATAGTGAAAAAAATGAAAACATAGTAAAGTAATAAATGATGGAAAAAAATTATGAAAAATGTACCGTTACTTATTCTTGCAAGCAGAACTGTTATGGCACATTTGATGCCAGTTGATAGACACTTGTATCTTTTGCTTTCACACTGCTTTCTACAGTTGCAATGGATGAAACCTTGTGAGCTTCATGATTCCAAAGTAACTGCGGTTCGAAGGGAGTGTACGAAGCTTGGAACGTTTTTTTCAGATTTGAAGTTGTCTTCAGTCAGTTGGAATTTATTTCTGGAATATAACTTCTCTAATATTCCGGATACCGAATTTGTATAGCTCATCATCGTTCACTTCCATTATCACAGCTATCACATTTCTGGACGCAGCTCTTCCTCTGTTGAGTTCTGGAGGAATCCGTAACACAACGGTTTGACCGATGGGAGGAAATTTAGCATCACTACCTCTTAGCATTTCGTCCGCTTGCTTTTTTATTTTTTTTGGCACAATCAGCTCGTTTCTCTTCAATTAACTTCTTCCTTTTTTGCAAGATGGCCACATCAGAGTTTTCAGGATCTGACGAATCAGTTTCATGTTTATTTTCAGGAATGTTGGCCAAAACCTCTTCAAGTTGTTCTTAAGTCTCAAGGTCTGTTAAACCGAATTCCTGGGGAATTTCGTTAGTAAGTGAAACACCAAACAGAGATTCGTATGGGCTTCTGGTGATTACACGAAACTAGGTACGATTTTTTTTTTCATTTGAACGATTCGAAAGCCTTCTGCCTACTGACTTGTCTGATTATCTGCCATCCACGTCACCAACATATCACGAACATCTTGGTCTGCACGTTTAACGGAGCCTTGGCTTTGAGACTGTCTAGGTTTTCCATGAACAATTTTTGCTTCAAACCTATATGCTAGCTCTTTTATGGTTTTATTAGAGAACTCGAGTCAGAATTTTCAGAATCTGACGAATCAGTTTCATGTTTACCTTCAGGAATGTTGGGCAAAACCTCTTCAAGTTGTTCCTTAGTCTCAATGTCCGTTGACCAACACAATTCCTTGGGCAGTCCGTTAGTAAGTGGAACACCAAACAGAGCTTCGTATGGGCTTCTGGTGATTCCACAATGGTAGATACGATTTTTTTTTCATTTGAACGATTCGTATTCTGAATACTGACTTGTCTGATTGTCTGCCATCCACGTCACCGAACATCTTGGTTTGTATGTTCGACGGAGCCTTGTTCTTTGAGAGTGTCTGGGTTTTCCATGAACAATTTTTGCTTCAAACATATATGGTAGCTCCTTTATGATTTTATTCGAGAACTCGCGTCTATTATCGGACTACAAAATAGAGGTAGCTCCTATGATACAAAAAATATCCATTAAATTATAAGAAACTTCTTCGGCTGTTTTCGTTTTCAGTGGGCGTAAAAAAGGAATTTGGAAAGATGAACTTGATAGTTCAAAATGAATTTATAATCGCGATCAGGCTCTGATTGCATGACAATGAGGTCAACCTGTCCTCGTTTTCGGAGTGCGTTAGTAAGTATTGGTTTAACAACGACTCCCTTGTTTTTAACATTTTTCTCAAGTGACACTGTTCACAGAGAGAAAGGTACAGCTTGATCACTTTTCGAGATACATTACAGTATTTCTGTTGTAGTTCCTTTTCCATAAATTTTATTTTTTTGTCAACCAAAGCCATATGAGCTTTATGAATAACTTCCAAAATTTCGTAAGTATGACAAAAATATTTTTTGGTTTGGTCATCATGTGTCATTTTTTAAATTAATTTTTCGATACCACAAATAGGTACTACCTCATACCGTTTTAGTCTCCTGTAGTCCTTAGAGGTGAGGGGCTACTTGTGTTTTCTTTTCTCCACACTGCTTTTCACTACCGCAATCAACTTTTCATATTTTTCGAGACTGAAAATACAACTCTTGTCGCCCGAACTTTCTAAAAAACTACCCAAAGATTCTAGAAATTTACTCCTCATTTCATTTCCACACGTAGTCGTGGCCGATTTAACACCGTCGTCAACAGAGGACATCGTGAACATCTACCACTTACATCGACCTCAATTTTCCCCCATGCTCCAAATGTGAAATCGGACTTCGCTCACTACTGATTTGCCCGATCACGAATTAATCATATTCATGTGCACAAACTCCGAAACAATGTAACATTTCGAACTTGGCACATTTCTCAGTGATCCATTCTCGATGTGAGCATTTTTTCGGACATTGTCCGATTTCGGAGTTCGGTTCCAACATATGTTTATATATATATATATATATATATATATATATATATATATATATATATATATATATATATATAAAACATGCTTGGGAACTAAACTCCGGGGAGTCCCATGTCATTGATCGATGCCATTGACCATCTGACTGAGACATATGCTGTATGGCACCTCAAGCCCACGGTCAAGAAAGCGGAGATAGTTGCCACCGGCCTTGGTCCACATCGAACTGTTGTGCCATTAGTTTATACATATATATATATATATATATATATATATATATATATATATATATACAGTGGCTCCCAAAAGTGTTCGTACAATTACGATTTTGAATGAAATAGGAGTCTATCCATTAATTAAAATGAATATTTCAGAATGGGTATTTACTAATAAGATCTATAATCTATTCTTAACGAAACTACATGAAATATTTTGAAAACATAGTAAAACTTTATTTTTAAGAAACCAATAATCAAAAAGTAGCAAAAACTTTATCTTACAAAAGTCATCGTAAACTTGTAAAAAATCTCTACATATTAGTAAATATTCTAATTTTTTCGTTAAATTGATATTTAGTAGGATATCCTTTAGCATCCACAACAGCTTTTAAACATCTGGGAATATATTGCACTAGTTCTTTTGTAATTTCTGCATCAATGTTCATCCATTCTTCCACCATAATTGTTTTTAGTTCGCTTTTCGTGTGAATGTCGTGTTTTCGTACTCGAACCTTCAGTTCTCTCCAAATATGTTCTATTGGGTTTAAATCTGGCGATTGAGGTGGTGTTTTCAAAACTTGTGGACAATTATAGAGACACCAGAGGCGAACGTTGGGATCCGTGTGCTTAGGATCGTTATCGTGATAAAAAAAACAAAGTTGTTTCCAGTACCCAAATTTTGGGCTGATAATTTTAAATTGTCTCTTAAAATATTTAGATAAACAGCATGATTCATTATGCCATCAATAAATACCAAATTACCTAGTCCTGATGCTGACATGCACCCCCACACAAGGATACCTCCACCGCCATTCTTAACTGTTCCTACTAAGTTCTTGGGATTAAGTTCTTCATTTTTTCTTCTCCGTACAATTATACGCCCATCGGAACCAAAAAATGCTAAACTTGCTTTCATTGGCAAATAAGACATTATTCCAATACGTTTGGGCCTTATTTATCATTGATAGGGTGAAGGAAAGCCTAAGCTTTCTGTTTTTCTCACTCACAAAATTTTTTCTACGGACAGAACGCTCATGTAATTCAGCTGCTCTGAGAACTCGTCGAACAGTTTCAGGTGAAATTGAAGTAGAAAATGTTTCATTAAATTCTGCAGAAACTTTTACAGCACTCAAACGTGGATTTTTCACAAATTATCTAGTTATAAATCTCTGATCACGTTTCGTTAATTTTGCCGGAGGACCTTTTCTTACCTTGTTTTCGATCCGATTTTCTTCTTTAAAGCGTTTTGTCACATACTGCACAGTAGAATGGGATAAATTAATTAATTTAGCAGGGGCCCCTCCCCGAATGCTAAAGTTAGGAAATAGTTTGACACCCACAACAAGGGCCTAGGGTCTATTGTGTGGTGAAAGCGTTAATTGTGATAATATAGCATTATTCTAAATTCTCTACCGACACCTCCTCGTGGTGGGCCCTGGGGGTTCTAGCTATGGCGGAACCGCTAACGTCGGAACAGGGGGGGAAACAGTCACCAAATAAAAAAGTAATGAAAATGAAAGAACTACTGGAAAGTAGAAATGAGCTTGAAAATGTAATTGTAGAAAGATATAACAATTTAAATGAGACTGTAGCAGCGGCTAGATGGACTACTGAAGTTAAAGAAGAATTTATATGATGATATCACGGTGATTATGAAGGCCTCTTAAGATCAGCAAATGCTGATAGCTTTTCTGTTGGGGCGGATTAGCGTTGTAGAGCGCATACCTGAGAAGAGGTCTTATGCCGATGCTGTGGCTAGGCCCAGCTCGGCTAAACCTAAGACTAAAGGGCAGGGCACTCACGTGCTGACCATCAGACCAAAAAATAAGCATTGGGAATGTAACACGAAAGCTGATGTACAGGAACTGATAAAGCCTGATAAGATTAAGGTGGGTATTTCTTCTTGTCGAAAAATGGCTAAGAACGGTCTCGTTATAGGAACCAGCAAGGAAGAGGATATTGATAAAATAATAGAAGAGTTCAAGAAAATAGATGAGTTGAAAGAAAAATATGATATTAAAAAAGCCAAGAAGAGAGATCCCCATATCATCATATTTGGAGTAGATAAAGAGATGGAAAAAGACGAAGTTAAAGCCAAATTAATGGTTCAAAATGAAGAGTTCACAGGAGGAACAATAAACGTGATAACAGGATACCAAGCAAAACACGGTAAAAATTGGATCGTTAGTATGAAGGGCACTGCCTTTAAAAGACTGGAAAAAATAAAAAGGTTGAAAATAGGATGGGAAGGGTACGGATTCAGTGAATACTTGAGACCGCTGATCTGCTACAACTGTTGGAGCTTTGGACATATAGCGAAAAACTGTGAATATGATAAATTATGTAAAAGGTGTAGTAAGGGTATTCATGAGGGTGAATGCAGGGGGCCACTAAGGTGTGCCAATTGCGTAAACCATTTGATTTGGATTAATAAAGAAGAAGAGATACTAGCTTGCGCTGAGCATCTCTCGACAGATCAGAACTGTCCAAGAATGAAGGCTTATATTGAAAGAACTATAGAGAGAACGGATTATGGCTCGCGCAAAGTTGTGCGTTGACCTTTTTGTGTTTCTTTGTTTCTTTGGGTGTTTGTCCGCCAGCTTATGTGTATTGTTTTGCATGTTGCTTGTCAATGTATTTGTTGCTTCTTGCTCTGCATGTTGTTTGTTAATTGCATTAGTTCTGTAAACTTGCTTTGGTGACAAGTAGATTTTATTGAAACACGGCTTTACATACGAGCTGTATGTTAATATATTTATTATGTTACGTTCGTTATTTAGCTTAGCAATGTTTGTATTGTTTTGTTATGTTTATTTCTGCATGGGTGTTGCAGACTTTGTAATTGAATTAAATTAATAAAGTTCTATGAGTAATATAGCGCGCAGCTGCTGGCTGCGTACGGAAATGAGAAATAGATTTGTTATTAGTTGAAATAAACGACATAGAACTCAGACGATAAATAAGGATTGGCTCAGTGGATGCTCTGGCTCGTGGTGGCCGAGGGCGAACGGTAGAGTGAGCTGAACTGGACGAACATGGATTGGTTTTGGACATGCCTGAGCGGCGGGTCCTGTTGTGCGGCGGGGTCGCTGTGGCGCGGCCGGTTTTCAGCGAGTATTGGCCGATACTCCATGAAGGAGTGCGGGGACGGAGTAGCTTTGAATCTTAAGTAATTTAGCAATATTCCGAACTGATTTACCACTACTATGAGGAAAAATAATCTATTTTCGAATGCTGTTTGTTGTTTCTTTACGACCACGAGCCATTTTTAAATAATAAATAGAATATTTCGGCGTAGGAAAGCAAAAATAAAAGCCAAAGGATAATTTATATGCCACCACAATTCAAAAATAAAAATAAAGCGCCAGACTATAATTTTAATTTTGTATTTATCCGAAAATATTTCAGTGTACGATGACTTTTGTGAGATAAAGTTTTTGTTACTTTTTGATGACTGGTTTCTTAAAAATAAAGTTTTACTATGTTTTCAAAATATTTCATGTACTTTTGTTAAGAATAGATTATAGATCTTATTATTAAATATCCATTCTGAAATATTCATTTTAATTAATGGATAGACCCTTATTTCATTGAAACTCGTAAGTGTACGAAAACTTTTGGGAGCCACTGTGTATATTTATTTATTTATTTATTTATGAATGTGTTAGTTAAAGCCATCCTCTATTGATTGTAAGACGTTGCCTTAAATGCACTGTAAAATTGACCAGTGGGTATTAAAAATAGATTTTCATCTTGCACAAACTTCTATGTCATTAGAAACGCCACTGAATTTTATAGTCATGACAACATTTTTTACAATATAAATACCGCTTCTATTGTAAGTGTCTGTGAAATATATATTGTTGGAATTTTACAACAGACATATATAGCGGAGAGTAAAAATTGATGTCCCACCGCATCTTCGCCAATAACTGAAAACAAACGAGCCATGTAGCAGTAAAAAAATAATCATGGTCGGTTTTAGCAGCGATGTTTCTGCTTTTTTTGTGAAGCCGTATAATTGCCCTCTACCGGAGGAAAAGGAAGAACAACAAGGCATAAAAATAAATCGATCGTTTCGTGATCGGCAGGGGTACATTCCTGATGTGACTCTGGGAGAGGGGGGAAAACACTCCGGTGACCATCAAAACAAACAGGAAATGATTGGACGAATTACACCTACTTGTACAGTTTAAAGTTGTATGACAGCCCGAGAGAATAAAACTAAAAATAGGGTTCCCGCGAAAGAATGAAAAGCATGCTCGGAAACTTTTCTCCGACACTTAGAAAGTTTTTAGTTGAGTGAGAGTCTATTAAAAGCAAAAAGTTCCCACATGTGTTTCGAAATAGTGTAATAAACCCAATCAAACTGATATGAATGGCCTTTGTTTTTATAGAATTTATTTTTCGTCCACTAAAATCGACCTATTTTTTAACGTAGGATTACGTTCCTCCATAACGGTCCTCAAAAAAGCAAAATTTCAGACGCTAAAACCGTCCGCCCGTACCTCGCGAGTTACAATTTTGGCCGCGTGCCAAACTCAATCTGTATCACTTGGACAAGCAGTAAACAGTTAAACAGAAAAGTACAAAAACGCGTCAAAATTTTGACATATATATATATATATATATATATATATATATATATATATATATATATATATATATATACATACATACATACATACACAGTGGGATCTCGGTCTAGCATTTTTTAAGGGACCGACTGAACTGAACGATAAATGCGGGAACATAACAAAGAAATACGATCGTCTGGACTGTGTGAAATAAACGATCATTCGGTAAACGATCGATTCGAGATTCCACTGTATATAGATACATATATACATACAAAAGAGGTAAGCAATGATAAGTAATCCTACGTTAAAAAGCCGCGGTAGTTTTGTTAGAAGGGACTACCTGAAAATTTTTTTACTGTATTTAATAGAGCCCTGAAATTAGCTGTCGAATAAATATGAAAATATGTGAGGAGACTAGTCTCTCACTTTGTAATATTAAACAGTATAGAGCCACTGACAAGCCAGAGGTAGTCTAGTGGTAGCGTGTTGGTTTTTGGTATGGAGAGGGCTCGGATCGAATCCGGACAAGCACCGTTAAATACCTCCGTGTCTATGCCGCATATCGACATGCGAATTCCGTATACCGGAAAGTCATTCTTTGAGGTCAATGGGTGGGGAAGGTACGATCCCCCCAGATGTCACCTCTGGGGTTGCTCGGTCAAAATTTAGGTGGCACCTGGTTAAGTTGGACTTCGACCCCTATCGGGCAATTTTAAACCGGAGCCGTATGCCCCGGCCAGCAAACCTATATGGATCTGGCGTGGAATAGATTTCCGGTCAGGGGGCATAAGCAACAACAACAACAACAACAACAAACAGTAAGAGGAATTTTACGTGGTCAAAATTTCGCGACATTCAAGTTTTTCGTGCAATAAACGTTTCAGAGCGAAATAACTCAAAATATACCAGATTAAAGCTCCTGGTCCAAAAAACCCACGTGAATGGACACTTTTAAATTTTTTATTTTTATAATCAAAACTATTTGTTATTTTGAGCAATAAAATAGGCAGTTATCCACTTCGTTAGACACCAATAAATTTTGATATTATTTCTGACTTTTGTTTTCACTTTATAATATTTTAGATAATGAGGAATGTTTCCTAAACAAAAATTAACAGCAGGAGAATTAGATGCGCTGTGGACTATCAGGATTGAAACAGCTCTAGTGTAAAACATCTAGTACTAAATCCACTTAAAAGGACTTTTTAAAACTGATGATAATAAAAAGCTCTTTTTAATTTTTAATTCTAAAATGTTTAATGATTTTCTACATCAAACGCGAATATACAGGGTGGTCTCAAAAAAACTTTGCCGATATATGGACCTCTAGCGGACGTTCCGTTCAACCGATCGAGATGAGATTTCAGATGCAGTTTTTCAGAGGTATGAGCTCGGGATTTTGTGAAAGGCAACAAAGTGGCGGTCTCGGTTACGGTTATAGGTACAGAAGCTCGAAATTTTCGAATTGCAACGCCCAATTTTTCCCGTCGCAAAATGCTCAGCGCATGCGAAATCCCTATATAGCGTTGGAACGGTAAGTGTATCACAAAAAACGGACGCGTTATGCACGCACAAAAAAAAGCTCCGCAAACGGCCCACAAAAACACGTTCGGGGCGCACGGGGGATATTTGCATATGACAGAGGCAAGACACCAATCACTGATGACAACACAGATCGTACGAAGGAAACATTTATTTGCATTACAAATTTTCCACATGGGTGCCATCCTCGTGTTTTAGTTGGCCATTCACAGAGCAGTTTTTTGTACGTGCATAACGCATCCGTTTTTTGTGATTTAGGGTTTTCGCGTGCGCTAAGCATTTTGCGACGGGAAAAATTGGGTGTTGCCATTCGAACATTTCGAGTTGCTCTACCTATAACCGTAATCGCGAGCGCCACTTTACTGCCGTTCACAGAATCCCGAACCCATACCTCTGAATAACTATATCTGAAATATCATCTCGATCGGTTGAATGGAACAGCCGCTAGAGGTCCATATATCGGCAAAGTTTTTTTATTACCACCCTGTATATTTAACTTTTTTTTTTAAATACAGAACTTCTTCCAAACACTAATTTTCTAAAGTGGGAAGTAAAGCAATCGTTGAAGGTGGCATATAAACCTACATTACTTTATATATATATATATATAGATAGATAGATAGATATACAGTGGAATCTCGATCGATCGTTTTCGGATCCATCGTTTTTCCGTATGTGTCGTTCATTTTATCCAGTCCCAACGATCCTATTGCTTTGTTATGTTTCCGCATCTATCGTTTTCCCGCATTTATCGTTCATGTCAATCGGTCATTTGAAAAACGATAGATCGAGATTCCACTGTATATATATATATATATATATATATATATATATATATATATATATATATATAATGACAATTCATTCAATAGCTTATCATGATCAAAAATGTAAATTTCGTATAATAGTTCTTTGGTGTAATTCTGATGATGCTGAAAAAAATGCAGCTTTGAGAAATTTTATCTTGCAGTAAAACACACCGCGTCAAATATATGAAATCCTGCAATTCTACAAATCATCGTGAACGACGGAGACCTGTCTAGGAAATATGCTCTCTTTCGTTGGATAGTAGATTTAAAAGGGAGAATCAATATTATTATAAATCTAGACTTATGTTCAGTACACACTGACATGAAGTTTTAGGAAACGGTATCCTACAGTTTCTGAACCAGCTTATTGCATCAATGGTATTTAGCTTTCAGAAACTATTCGGTCAGTAGTACAAGAATTAAGGATGCTGTGTTTTGGATTCGCTCACCTCAATGTAAACCTTCAAAGAAAATGTGTCCAAAGATTGCCGACTTTTATTGAAAGATTTTTTTAAAAACGTTGTACTCCGAAATACAAAGAGAAATTTTACACCTTGGGACTTTTTCCGTTTTTTAAAAAATGCAAATAATAATTTTAAATTTAAGTTAATCGGGGGAAAAAATCTGGTAGAGTGTGTTTTAAAGGCTCATAAATTCCTTCGGGGAACGAACTTTATAAAAGGAATGTTGCAAGATGCAGAAAAGTTCAGGATATCTGAAAATACCGTTTTTCTAGCTGTAAACAGTAGAAACATTTTCTCCAATAGGGTCCAATAAGCGAATCCAATAGGTTTAGTACACAACAGCCGTAATCTTAAGTCGATCAGAAAGTCTCTGGTTCATTATGTTGTGAACTATAAAATTAATGTTCTGAAAGAAATTAAAATTGTTGCAGAATCCTCCAATAACGCCTCCGTAATGTGTATCGAGAACTGAATTCGAAAAAGAGTAAGTCCAAAAGATAATCCGTCCTTCCCGAAGGTATACGGATGATTTTGAGAGACGACAAATTTCGCAATGGCAATCAGCTTAACTAGGATTATACAATACAAATAAATACATGCAATGTTAAACAATTATAAAAACCGAAACAAACAAACAACAAATTTATCAATGGCCCAAAAAAGGGTAATGAAAGTCCATAAGGTCTTTCATCACAGCCAAAATGAATTTTCTACAATAGTAGTCATTATAGAATTTATGTGGTGACCATTCAGTAATTTCCCTCGGTAAACTCGACAGAAAATCTCTCCATGTTACACAATTAAATAAACAATGTTCTATTGTCTGGACCTCTCCGCACTCACAGATGTCACTCTTCCCAAAAAATCTTCTTTGATATGAGCCCACGCTTCCATGTTGAGTGACAGCTTGATTTATATAGAAATTCGATATTAATCTTTCTAAGGAAACATGAGGGTAGATTTTATGAACCGGCCTCCCCAATTCACTATCGGCCCACCTGTCTTGCCAGACTTTCATTCCATATGCCTTAATCTTTGCCTTTACTTGTTGCCTGGTCATTTTGTAGGTACCTTCAATTATGTCCAGTTTCGTGGCTTCTTTAGTCGCAGTGTCAACTTCCTCATTCTGTCTGATCCCGATATGTGCTTTTATCGAAAAAGAGTAAATAAATAATAAATATGGGGGCATGAAAATCTGAGCTTGTCGAACATAATCCCATAGCTCAAGGAATAACATATGGTGCTTTGCAGGCTGTGGATATTCTTCGAAAGTAAAATTCAAGATTTTAGTGGCTGGAACAAAGTTATATTGACGTATATTACTTTATTGATAACAGACATTTTGCTAAAGGCATTGTGAAACTTAGAAAGGCGAATCTAAAATACCAAACTTTATTCCCTTTTCGTTTCACGAAGCATTAAAGTAATGAAAGCAGTTGAGTGTACGTCACAAGCCAAGAGAATGTAAAGAAAGGAAGTTGTGCGATGTTGAAATACGAAAAAAAAGTTACAGTTCAGATGTATCAAACAAGCCAGAGAGAAAGATATTCAATCATTTCTTAAACATACAAATTAAAAGTATGTAATCTCAAATATTTTGGTAAATATAGAATTTTTTAAAAAACAAAAGCACACAACTTGTTAAAATCTACAGAAAAAATTTCCCTTCTTCATCTCTGAATGAGGAGCGGTAGGATGAATATCTCTTTGGACCGTTCACAGATGTGAAGCTTGTTTAACCCTTCAGCGGGCGTGCCAATTTTTGGAACACCAGCAGGCGCGCATGACACAGAGTCCAACGTCTATTATAACCTTGATTATTCCTTTTGTAATAAACTTTTTTTTTTCAAATTGAAAATAACAATTCTGTGTTTTATGACGCGGTATAAAATGATGATAATATTGAGATATATTTATAATTAAAGGCCAAAGAATGCAGATACAATCGCCTTATTTCAAAACTGTCCGTTTTATTGGATCTAAGGACAACTTGCGGATGGATTCCTGTTTTGCTCCAAAACCTAAAAAACAATGTGATTGTCCATCTTCGTGATATGCGGGATACCGTGTAATAGCTACACACTTGATCGACTCCATCAACTCCTGCTTTTGTCGTATCGTAATCCAGTAAAATCGCTGGGTTACCACGGTTAAATCACGACTAACAATGAATGGAAAGGAATGCAAGGATCAGAAAATCAGACTTGCGTTAGAAAGGGTGTATCAATAAATAGAAACTGCTTAGAACATTCAAACCTTACATGTAAAAATAAAGCATTCAAAATTTCGAAAATGTTGCACTTTGTACACGTGTGCGCCCGCTGAAGGGTTAAACTGTTTGATATGAATACAGAATACACTAGAATTTATATCACGTTAATAATCATCGCAGTTCTCAGTTTGCCTTATAAACAACAATACTTAAAGTTTCTTGGCCGAAAGAAAAGGTTATAATTATATGTTTGAAGCTAGCTACCAATTTTAATTTTTGTTGTAGCTTTATCTATGCCTTTCCTTTGCTTACCCTCCAATACAAGTTTAATGGAATATTCTCATAATCCTATACTTTTGTAAATATCAGCAAATACAAAAAATACACTTTACACTAAAATCATATTCAAAAGTTATATAAAAAATATCATAGAATGATGATATCTGTGCTCAGGTGGAAAAATGTTATAAGAAACTTTTCTTTAAAACATTGAGTTTTTCCCATTCCGGATTGTCGTTCGCCAAAATTTTCTATTTACTGTAACTACTGTAAGTAATAGCCAACTATTTTTCTGAAATATTGGTACCACGTTTGCTCATGTAAAACAAATTACTGCATTTTCATGACATCTTGAATCTTAGAATTGCTGTCACGTAAATTTCTTATTGCATTTTACCATCTGAGCACAGAATATAGCTAGCTAATGATCCATTCTTTTCATGTCCACATTTCAAGATATATATATATATATATATATATATATGCAGTGGCGCACCCAGGGGGGGGGGCCCAGGGGGCCCTGGCCCCCCCCCCAAAGAAGTAGAAATATTGATTTTGCATTATAAATATTTTTATTCGTTCATCTCGGCCCCCCCCCATGCTATATAAATATTTTTATCCATTCATCTCGGCCCCCCCCAAGAAAAAATCCTGGGTGCGCCACTGTATATGTGTGTGTGTGTGTGTGTGTGTGTGTGTGTGTGTGTGTGTGTGTGTGTGTCTGTCTGTCTCAGAAATCTGGCGAGTTTTCCCTTCAAAATATACAAAACAGGATCCAACGTATTACATTATCATTTACCATTTGCTAATGAGATTTTCAAGTAATAGAACTTTCCAATCGCGAGATGCTCACAATATGAATTGATATTTAAACCCTGCATTATTCGTTCCCTGAATTCATATATATGTACGCGGAAAACTAGAAACACAGCTAAATTCAAATTATAAAGGATGACGCAAGCGGGAAATAAACTGCTTACATGAGATAGCAGTAGAGCCGAAAGTGACGTGGGATCTGGCATGGAAGCGATGGAGATCAAGTCTAATTAACGAAGCTGTCTATCGCTGAAGAAATTTTACCGGGTCAGTAAAGCAGGAGAAAGAAGTAGAAGCCAGCTCAAAGGGAAAGTAAATGCCGCGTGTTTAAGTACTAGTTACATCAAATTGGAGAGCGAGTTTTTAATACAGTCTTAAAGTGTTCGGTGATCTAGGCAGATAATAGGAGCATTTTTGTAAACTTCGTGAATTTCTATACTTACTAATTTTTAGTTTCATTTTTAGTCATTGAATATAGTTCCTGTTTCGCACCTTGGCCACTGCAATTTAATAATTAGGTAGTTTATTTTTTGCAATATATATTTGAAATTAACCCCACACAGACCAATATGACTTATCATCTTGATGAGTGATCATGTATATATGTTTCTTATTCTCATATATTATTACCCAACAAATGATCAAATGAAACAAAAGCATAATCATTCTGAACTTACGATGCTATTTCAGTAGCTGTACGTTGGACTGGAGAAGAAGTTAGAGACAGAATAATTCACCAAAGCTATGCCCTCGAAAGTTGATTCCCGACATTACTTGGTAATAATTAATTAAACGTGCTTAAAAGTCATTTTTTTATTTTTCTAGATATAGAAATTTTAGCACATCTCTTTACGCAAGACATCATATATCTAATAGGCTTTGAAAAATCGTATTTTTCAAAAATTGGTTAAAACATCATATAACTGGAACGGTTTCAAAAAATCGCATTTTTCAAAAATTGGTCATGTGTTGAAGGATCGAGGAGTCAAAATTTAAAATTTGTTTTCTTTACAAGCGCTTTGCACAGAGATTTTTCTCATATCTTTATATAAATACCTTTACAAACTTAAAATGCGCAAACAATTTGAAATTTTGTTTCAAAACCTTTTAAATCTAAAATTTAATTAACATAGGGTTTTGCATTTATCTTTTTAGCTCTATTTGCATATTTTTTGCTTGTTGTAAGAAGAAGAGGTATCAAAATAATTTATCAACATTGTTTATAAAAGTTTTACGTATACATAAGTTTTTAACCACCCTGAAGGGAAAAAAATTTTGTCAGCGTAATTTTTTATTTAGCGAAAATATTTTCAGAAATATAACCCTAAATCAATAATCCTGAAGACAGTTACAAAAATAGTACAAAGTATGGCTCTTTAAAATTCCATAGACGTGCCTTGGAAATAAATTTTGATTACCCTTTTAAGATTGGTTAGCAATAAAACATTTCCCTCCCAGATACACTATAAAAGTACAGATGTATAGCAGTTTACGTACAGATAGTACAGCATAAAGAGCTTTTATTGGGTACTGCAATAATTATAGTGCAGTTTGTGTTATTTGTGTAGTTGTGCAAACACTATAAAGCATTTTTAAAGTGCTTTTTTTTTTTAGATTTTTGATCTCCATAAAAGTTTTTGTAGGGGAAATATCTTATTCTCCCAATTATAAGTTCGTTTTACTAAATACGGCAGTCTCTAAGTTTCTGTATTTGGGATAGATGTCTAATGCTAAAAACAAGTTGTAGTTATTCATTTACAAGGGAATACATTTTTAAAAGTAGGATAACATTCCTCCATAACGGTCCTCTGGAAAGCAAAATTTAAGACCCTAAAACCATCCGTCGTCGCGAGTTATAATTTTGGCAGCGCGCCAAACCCAGTTTGTATCGCTTGGGCAAGCAGTAAACATTTAAACATAAAAGTAACAAAATGCGTCAAAATTTTGACATATATATATATATATATATATATATATATATATATATATATATATATATATATATAAATAGATAGATAGATAGATACATAACACATACATACTTATATACATACGAAAGAAATAAGCAACGATAAGTAATCCTACGTTAATAACCCGCGGTAGGTTCGTTAGAAGAGAATACCTGAAATTTTTTTCAAAACATTTGGTTTCGTAGAAATGTCAGCATCTGATATTTTTTATAGTTCTTCTTTTTAAACAGAAAAGCTTAGCAGTGTATTTTTTGCGTTTTCGTGTACTCTTAATTTTTTATATTTTTTAAGTTTTGTCATACTGTTTTAGTGAGAACAAACTTAAAAAACACAGAAAAGCACTAAAAATTCCGGTACAGAATCACGTATCCAATAATTAAACTAGTTTGGACAATCAAAACTAGTTTTGACAAAAAAAAATAATATCGAAATAACCAAAGTTTTGGGTCTTTGTTTTTTCACTCAAAAGTTGCATTTTTTTTTTCCTGTCTGAACTCTTACTAAATCTTTCGCAATTTTTTCATGCCATTTTTAACCATTTTCTTGAGAGTAGATAACTATCATATGCAAAAATTAGGATTGGCGGTTAGAAACTGATCATTTATGATGGATTGTTGTTCTATCAAGTTACTGCCGAGCCGAAGCGGAAATAGACCAATACTGTCTGCGACTTGTGGTAAAAGGCCATGACAGAACAGAAAATAAATTGCCGCCGCAATGCCAGATAGATCTCGATAGTAGATTAGATTGGTTATAGCTCTTGTGGTATGTCTTCTTTTATTTGCTTTCCCACGGTCAGAAGCTGTATTATTTTGGTTGTATGTTCTATTTTGGTTGTATGTATTATGAAGATTATTTGGTTGTAAGTATATTATGTAGGAGTACATTCTAATGTTCTAAAGGCTTGTTTTTAACAAATAAGCCATGTTATATTATTATGATTTCTTTTCTTCGCTTACCGCGAAAACCTGGCATTTTTAGTAAGTAATATGTCAAGTATACTCTGATAAGAAATTAGTATAATTCAAAAGCATTGAAAAATTCCTGGAATTTTTTTTTCCTTCGTTTACAATATATTTATAACTGAAAATAAATCAGAACCTGCGCCCAATATATATATATATATATATATATATATATATATATATATATATATATATATATATATATATATATATATATATAATTCAAATATTAAAATATTTTATTTTAGAATTATTGATGATTAAAAGGTCATTTTTGCTTAATTTAATATATATTCTTTATTCTTTTCCGAAACTGGATTCTTTTGTTATAGTTACAAATGCTAACAAAATGTGTGTTATAATTTTTTTATAGTTCATGAAAATATGTCATCTTTAGCAGCGCAAAATATGTTTGAACGTTAGAAAATCAAACGATAACAGCATACATAAATTTAGTTTGTAAGAAAATCGGTGTGAATCATGATAAATCTACTAAGTATTGATTATTCTATTGTTCGTGGGCTCTTGGGATTTTAATATAGATATTAGATTTTTTTTTACTGAACTCAGAACATTTTCCACCCTGTTATATAATATAGTTTATTAGAAAGTGCCAAAAAAGTTGAATGATGCTAAAGTTTGAATTGAATAAAGAACTTTGATATTACTTGAATAAAAAAATAAATTTTCATTTCTCCCCTCTACGCATGATAACGCCGTATTCAAGCAGTTTGGAAGTATCTTGAACATCCAATAAGAAAGATTTAAATCTTTTCACTTTTTTTCTAGGCGCCGTAATTTTTCTTTTTATCTTCTCCATACGAATATACAAGTTTCTGCTATTCAAATAAACATAATTCAACACCATTTGTCATAAATTTTTATGGTCCCCGCATGCATCCTTTTCAATCGCTAGTG
Organism: Dolomedes plantarius; assembly: GCA_907164885.2. Taxonomy (NCBI): domain Eukaryota; kingdom Metazoa; phylum Arthropoda; class Arachnida; order Araneae; family Dolomedidae; genus Dolomedes; species Dolomedes plantarius. The sequence continues at coordinate 28,761,359 of OU015497.1, forward strand.
GAATGTACGCATTTTCAACGTTTAACGACCTCGAGATTTCGTTTTTTTTTCTTCCTACTGTGAAAAAGAAATTATGTGGCTTCTTGTGGCAACAGAACAGCCAATGTCGATGTCCGTGTATTGGAAATGACTGCGTATTTTTTCCTTACCATTTATTATTTATTTCCAGCTACTGTTGAGGAAATGAAACAATCAGCTTTCCCGGCAAATATATAAATTTTTGAAATTTCAGAACTGTAAATATTTATACCGCAAAACATCTTTTCCTATATCAAATCTCTTATGAAAAAGTAGAAAATATGAGTTTGGAGTTCTCAACAGAATTACACGTGCTCGTAGATTTTCTGAGATAAACAGAATATACGTTTCAGTTTTTTTTTAAATATCTAAGAATTACATAAAAGGTTGTTTTGCGTACCAACGAAAGTGATAACTAACTGTAAATTTTATGTATTAACCGACGCATGAATGTCCCTTTCGTGAAGGAACCGTATTGGTCCAATATCGGACTAACGCAATATTATATTTTGATTATAGAGATTTTTTCAGAAAATACTAGCTAAAATAGTGTGGAGACAACTTAGAGACTAAAAGGGATGATTTCAGTAGTCTCAGACACGCCAATTAACCTTTCGCAGACAATGACAATACCCGGAATATATATATATATATATATATATATATATATATATATATATATATACACAGGTGGTTATCACAATAATGGAAACACTAAGAAACACCATGAAAACCTTTATTAATACGGCGCAAGATCACCTTTGTTCTGTAATACCACCTGATTCACCTTGGAATTGGATTACACAAGTCATGAACAGTGGTTATGAATATATTATACCGTTCTTCAGGGAAAAATCATGAAAGTTCCTGTAGAGATGTGTGGTGGATATTGATACCTAGCTCTATCCGCTTATAAAGATCACAGTGGTTGGATGATATATAGTCGGGGGGATTGTTCAGGGCAAGATAAGATATTTGACATCTTTTTCATGCTTTTCAAACCAATACTTGATAGATTTAGCTGTATGTATAGGGGGATTATCATCCTGGAGAACGCCATCTTCGGCAAGAAACAATGTTTGCACCATAGGATGAACTGGGGAGCTAAAATTTCGACATAGTCCTTCCCATTCAATCTCCCTTTTAGCGTTACAATAGGGCCTGAAGAAAACCATGAGATATCATCCCAAACCCTGATAGATCTACCTCCATGATTGACAGTTGAGATGAGACAGCCAGAATCTTACGCTTGTGTAGGTGTTCTCCAGACATACGCACGTCATGTTGCGAGGAAGAATGTGAACAATGTTTCGTCGGACCAAATGCTGTTTTTGGTATATTACTCGACCAGTATTTGTGCTCGTGGCACCATTGTGGACGATATTTTGTATTGGCATCTATTGCAAGTGACTTGGGAATAGCTGCTATTCCGTAAATGCTTTGTTTGTGAAGTTCCCTTCTACCTCTAATGGTTGATACCGGAACATGCAGATGCAGATTAAGCTCTTCGGTCATTTTGGTTGCAATTGTTTTCTTTCTTCTTGTCACAATCCGCTTCAATACCTCGTCCGTCTGTTTCACTCAGCTCTCCCTTTCGTCCACTATTCTGTTTAGCAAAGGATGATTTTCGGTGCACTCTGTATGCTATCATGACTTTCGATACCATAGCTCGAAAAACACCCATTATCCTGGGGGTTGCAGTAGCAGATACTCCAATTTAAACCCGCTCCAAAAATTTGCCCTTTTCGCAAGGTCTGCAAGGTTTGATATTTTACACTGTTCCCCCAAAAAGCACGATGACTTTAGCTTCATTACTGCTACCTGACAGCAGAATAATACATACACTATATTATATAAAAAATACCGGTGGTCAGACTTGATTTTTAAGGAATATGAAGCACATTCATTTACACCACTAATATTGATATGTGTTTCCACTATTTTGATAACCACCTATATATATATATATATATATGCATATATATATATATATATATATATATATATATATATATATATATATATATATATATATATATTCGAAAGGGATAACTAACTGTAAGTTTTACGTATTAACAAATGCCTGAATGGCCCTTTCGTGAAGCAACTGTATTGGTCCAATATCGGACTAACGCAACATTGTATTTTGATTATAGAGATTTTTTGTCAAATTCCTCGCTAATATGTGTAGAGACAACTTAGAGACTAAAATGGATGATTTCAGTGATCTCAGATACGCCAATGAGCCTTTCGCAGACGATAAGAATCCGGTCGAATCACTGATGTCCCACTTGATTCCAATATAGAATTTGCTAATCGGCGAAATACTTCCGCTTGGGTCTTGTGCCAGACTCTAAAAAATGTCAGCAGTACATTTGCATATCGAAACTGCTCTACGACTGCCGATAAAGAAACTCGAAAGCTCATTTCTTTCACTTGTTGTGGATATGTCTAGCGAGTATGTATATCTCAATGCATAATCTATATATATAAAACAGTTCCGTGACTGACTGATTGACAGATAACGCACAGACAAAACTGATGTACCTAAAGGCTGACATTTTGCATGGCGATTCTTCTTATAGTGTAGGGTTGCACTAAGAATGATTTAAAAGAAATTCTTCTTAGATTTTATTAAATTAAATTTTTAAGCCGTTTTTGTAATATTCTTTTAAGTTTGCATTTAAAATAATAATCTGAGGGTTATAAAATTTATATCACAAGAAAAATCATAAAAATTCCTTTAAAATTAAATCTTTTTCGAATCTTTACCTCCCTTTTCTGACTTTTGGTGAATTTTTAAGTATTCATTTTGAGAATTTAATTTATTAAATGCTGATCACGTGGTTTCTCTTCTTTTTGTGGTACTTCAAATTAATTTTGCGTCACGTGCATAACAACGAAATAAATTGAACAAAAAAGTACATTTTTCTTTCTAATGCGGCAGACGATTGGACATTATCCAAAAAAATATTAAAATACAGTAAAAGAAATGTTCCTCAAACTGTACTATATTAACTGTACTATATTCTTTAGTATGTTCTATTAGATTTAATTACAATTTTTTCATAAATATATATATTTTTTTTTAACATTGACCTTTGCATTTAATTTGAATGTAGTACTCCGTAGCGAAGCACGGGTATTCAGCTAGTTAATGCATATATTAATGTACAATATATTTATTATAGTTTGTGCAATAGTGTGTGCATGTGTGATATAGATTGTTCCGTTTGTTTAATAATGTGTTGAGTGTGTTTAGTAGGCATATGTACGTGGTATGTAAAGCAATATGCGTTAATTGTATATGTTTCGTAAGTATCCTATGCATATTTACATTATATTTTGTCCGCTGGTGTATTTATGCATCCATTCCGATGTCTACATTAGAATGTATTCAAGTCTCTGCACAGAGTTTGATGTATTTTGTGTTTCAATAACGTGGGGCAACAAGGATCAGTCACGGCACCAGGCAGTATTGTCCATCCAAATCGGATGAAAAGTTAATTTTAATTTGTAAAGGCTAGTTAGTTTGTTTTCCGGCTTGGTGGTGCGAGGATGATTCATCCCCCCCGAGCCAGTGGGTCCCAGACGAGTAGATTGCGGTCGGGCTGTCTCGCCATTAAAATTTGCCCTATAAGCTTCTGCTGTGGCCGGCAAAAACCTTTGAATTATATCTCAATGCATGCGGGAGTATGTTCGTTTATTGTGTCTTATCAGGGCCCAGTGGCGGTTCCAGGCCAGAGATTTGGGGGGAGCAACGTCGGCTCTTAGGGTTAAATATATATATATATATATATATATATATATATATATACAGTTGAACCCCATTATAACGAACTTCAAGGGACCAAACGTTTTGTTCGCTTTATCCGGGGTTTCGCTATATCCGAACCATTAAGAAAAATGCTAGAGTTCACAAAATGTATAACTCATTACTTGTAATGTGTATTTAATAATGATGTATTAAAAAATATAAAATCTGTTAAAAAATGATTATTAATGAATTAAATCGACTAATATCGATTACATTTAACTGACACAATACTAATTAAATTACGTACAATAGGAAAATAGCGGGACCAAATTTTCGCTCGTTATATCCGTGAGTTCGTTATATACCGGGTTCGCTATAACGGCGTTCGACTGATATATATATATATATATATATATATATATATATATAAAGAAATAAACATCCCCTCATTTTTAATTTAAACTCGTTTAGTATTAGGTTTACGATTATTAGGGTGGAGTGAAAAAGGAAAAAAAAATATTTTTAATTTTAACATTTCCTGACTCAACAAATGGTGCTGTTTGGCAAAAAAGACATTGCAAAAAAAATCCCAGCGCAATCACTTATCGTCTTCAGGTTCCACACAGGTGGTCAAAGAAAGGAATATTAACATCAAAAGTAAAAAAAAAAATTATTTCTTTTATTTAATTTTAATGCTTACAATAGCTTTATTTTCTGACTCAAAAACAGTTATAATTATAAAAAAGAAACAGGAAAACATTGTCGTTTAAAAAAATATCACTATCATGCAATTTTACTTTAATAAGTCTTCAAGTTTGGATTTCACATGTGGGCCAAAATAATTATCTTTGGTGTCAAACTTTGGAAGTTCCTTTCGTTACTTGATTCCACTACGAATGTATCCATCCCTGGCTTCTGCTCCACATGTTACCAATGATGCTTGTGTTACAGTCGCACATGCCTGTCTACTGCTTGATAATTGCAAGGGAGCTTCTCTATTTCAAATTGTGAACCATTTCTGATCATCCTTGCTATGTCGTCGTCACTGAGGTTCATGGTAGCTGGTGGTTCCAAAGGATTTCCCAGTTAATCACCTCAAAATATTCCTCTGCTTTAAAAATTTAAGTTTGGAGGATCAAATTGGCGTATTTTCCCCTTTCAGTCAGTTTTTCTTGTTTTCAATATTCTTCTGAGGCCAAGTTCTCGAATATGTGATCATTCATCTAACAGCATTGTCAACAGAATGTTTTCAGACTGAGCAAAATAAGAGTTCTTCTGAATAACTTTGTGAACGATCGACTTAAAATCTTCTGGCAAGAATGATCATTTGTATCATTCCTTTCAGTCGATGTGCTCCATGAGTAGCTCTTGGGATTTTCTTTATTTCAAACTAGGATGGCGCGTTAACTTTCATGACATATTAGTAGGAGCTTAAAGTGTTCTGTTGGTTCGGCAGTCGACACATATAGGCGCAGAATTCTGTTGGCTGTAGTGAGCCATCTTGAATGAGACATCGTTCCTGGACTTCTGTTTGCTAAGTCTGAAAGGCACTCTCCCCCGAGGGTACTGCCCTAGAAATATCGGAAAGGTATTTTTGGTCTGCACTGAGGTCTTTTTTATTAATTTCAGGAAGAGCAACTGGAATAGAAACAAAACTTGTCACAGCAAGGATTTCGCACGTTTGCAGAGATTTACCTATTGTTCCGGAAAACTGTGGCCCAGATGCCTTTCCATCAATCTTCTGGAAAAGGTGGCGAAGAGGTAGTTCATTGGTATGCAATAAGCATACAAACCAGTGCAGTTTATGGTCAACAAAGATTTCAAACCGTCTAACCGCGCCACTTTTATTCCCAACGTTGATGTTCGTTCCGTCACACCCAACGGCAACCAGTTCCGAAAGTGTAATCCCTTTCTGTGTAACGAAGTTGGTGATGCTTCGTGTAATATCCGCACTAGACCCAGAATCCTGAGTCACGTGCCCTATATAAACGGAACCAGGTTCAGACAACAAAACAATATGCTCTTCCACAGCTATAGTCCTATATAAAGAACTTCCCTTCTTTTCTTGAACTATAGTTTTTCTCCCATCGACGTAGATGGCGTACAAAGACTGTGTTACTTGTGTAGAATTAAGCTGTGATCGTACCTTTCGATGTACTCTTCTCAGCTTACTCCTGTCAATAACTTTAGAGGGAGTATCTTTGTATACAATCCCTATATCTCGAAGCACAGAGGATGCAATGAAAGCCGCTGACCTATCCGATACTCCCGTTCTATCACAAGCAGCAGTTAGATTTGGCAGTGATATTCTCAAATGTACGAAATACCATCTCTAGCACTGACATTTGAAAATAAATATCAATATTAATATTAGTTATTAAATAATTATTAGTATTAAATATTAATTAATATTAATTTACAAATTAATTAGTTATTCAATTAATTAATTATTATTTTTTGATAAAAAGGCATTAAAAACTTTTAAAAAAGGCAATACAAATATTCACTTGAGGTGTGGAACCTCAAGATGGCAACATTTTGAGCTGAAATTTGGAGAACATTTGTTCCAGCCAGTTTCACACCAAATAATGACTCAGGCAATGTGAATTTCGAGAAAAGGTTTTTTCGCTCCACCCTAACGATTATATAATTTTAGGCTATGAAAAAAAATACGCCAGGCTTTTTTTGGGGAGGGGCAATTGCCCCTACTGCTCCCCCCCCTCATTGGAGCCGCCTTTGTCAGGGTCAAGAATATCATTACAACTATAAAACTTTTCAAAGGTTTTGTTAAATAACAATTTTAAAGTTCCCACTATACTCTGAAATTTTCTGACATCATTCAAAACTAAATTCCTAGCTACAGGGGTTTGTACAACATGAATGTTTTTCTTTATGTTGTTGATAAAATTAATTTCATATATAACCGTAGCCCCTATTTTAAGATAAATTATGCAATAACACAGCTTAACCTCTTTCCAAAATTATGCATCATTCGTTAGATGTGACATATTTTATTAAAATTTGTGCTTTTGGTATGTAAATTAGTAATGCTAACACTCTTATGAGAAAATGAGACATAATTTCATTTAGTAATCCAATTAACTTTTCAGTTTCCGGGTTTGCGCACCCAAGGCAGCAATTGAGAGAAAATTGCCATTTCCCTCCAGTGATGAGATTCTAGGAAGTTATGTAACATTAGTTTTGTTTTCTATTAAATCTCAGACTTAAAAAGGATCGTATGTTTACAAACTAAAAGAAAAATAGAGTTTTTTATGAACTCAAAAATATAAATTTAAATTATAGTAAACCCCAAATTATACGTTTTTCTCACATTTTTACGACTTTTGGTGGCTTTTGTACTACGTGTAAAAAAATAAAAAAATGCCTCCAGTTTAAATAGCGTATCTCCCAATTTTCAACTTACGAGCATTGCTGTTATGTCTTATTACGGAATTCCAAAGATGTTCCATACGTAATGGAGCATACATCTCAAGGTATATTTATATTCATCATCAGCCTCTCAATATATTCTTTTACTAATTGTATTTTGAATTGCTTTACAGATCTATTCTTCCCTTCAATTATTAAACTTTTTAAAACACCCATAATAATAATAATAATAATATATGGGGGGAACGGCCTCTGACACCCGAGGCTGACTCCCACTGCTGCCGCTTCTGTCTTCCATCCAGCGACATCTGTGCACTCCCCGAGAACTACTGGAAAAGGAGAATTGACTTTAGTAGTGGCAAGACGTGCCAATTGCAGCAGAAGGGCTGCTTGTAACGACGTCATATGTTCAATGTTATATGTTCTATGTTGTGATGTTAGTTGTGATGTACTACCACAACTAACATCACATATGTAATAGTTAGTTTAAATATAATGTGTTAGTCTAGTGACGGGACTGTACCTTATTTTGGACTCTTACTTTATTCTACGTAAAAGTATGAGTTCGCTTTCGAGTGCTGCTTGAATTTGAGTCACTTAATGATTTACAAGTTTTACGACAACCCCTTAAACCCCTGGACCCGCAGCTTTCTTACATGTATGTGGGTGCGTGTGTGTGTATACACAAAATCATGCACAATATGACTGTTAATATTACAATAAGACTGTTGAAGGCCACCTGGAAATTTCGGCGACTTAAAGATTCCTTCAATTATTTTTCGTCTCGCGAGTCAATCACTCCTTCATTTCCATTATAATACGAAATTATTTATGGCTTTCCTATTGTAAGGCCAGCTGCATACCTACCATGCACTGAAGATGCTAATATTGGGGCATTAGTTCTTATTTAAAAGTGGGAAGTCCGTATAGGTGACTCCTTAAACCCCTATAGATCCTGCTCCCCTTTAACAACTGGGTAGGGAATCAAGAGCAGTTTCACCCCTATATCGTTTGCATTGTGCCCACTAAGGTCAATGAGCTCAAGCAGTTCATGCCAGCACTGACAGAAACGTTCGTCTCCGGGGCTACTCCATATTTTCTATATACCGTAACTTCTCACAGATAATACTTTTTTAAGGAATAAGGTCGTACACTTTGCCATATGCGGCAAGGATTAGGTGAAGTGACACATAACTCGGTGCCGTCAGTAGTCAATGAGAAATAGGTAAGTTTAATAAGGTACTCTGACAGATACCTTAGGAACATGTCTTAGGAACATGTTCGTTTTCAATAGACTATTGAAGAAACTTTTATTCGGGCTTTCTATTGGAAAAAAAGAATGATTATTATACAGAAGTCAAAATTAATGTAAAGGTCACTGTGTTTGAAATTGATATTTTCCGAATATTTTCTGTGTAATTCACAATGATAATCCTTCCCGGACGTTAGTCCATAAGCTTGGTGAACCTGAAGACCAGAAGCATCGTAGCAATACCTTCAAACTCAGCCGAGGGTTTATTTCCCCTGTTCGGTTTATGTTTAGTATGGGCCTGGGTGCCGAACGGACAGTACCGATCTGCCGACCAATTTGGACAACCCGGGGCCCTATATTTTCTGTGTAAAACATAATTTCAACTAACTTTATGACGAAAAGCCATTGAGATGTCCTCGAATCACCATGACGGAGCAGTTAATACAGCCCCTCTCGCCAAGTTTAGGAGCTCTGATTTCAGATCTTGAAGAACGGTAGCTACATTGTAACATCCGTCTGTTCAGAACATCCGTAATGAAGAAAATATGACCTAGCTCAATTTGGAAAAAAGTCATCATCAGGAAAATAAATAAACTAGTATGTAGAAACCAACATACTGTGGTCTTAAAATGAAAAGGAGTAAGTGGGAGGAATAGTGTTCGAAAACGGAGCGTTCCTCACATCAGATATAAGTTAGCTGGTAGAGCGCCCGCCTTCAACTGATGAACACCTGGTTCAATTCCAAATCCTGTTAGGTGATCGTGACAAGTTAATATTTTCAAACTCCCTATTAATACTCAGGAAATTAGTCTTTTTACCTGCTGTTCAAACTCATTTAATTGGCCTGTTTTATTTTAGAAGTACATCTATCAGTTTAGAAAACACAACAATAGAACATTAAGTAACAAGCAAAGGAATCACTTGTCAACTAGACCATAAAAAGTGAAAGTGATTTCTACAACCGTAGAGAAAGAATGAAGGAAGATGGCGTTTCATACGCAGTTCTTTCGGCTTGTATCTCATTTTATTTTTTTCTATTCACAAACAAATTCCCTGCGGGTACTTGCAAACTATACCTTTTTTTTATCGTAAATTCTATCTCTCAGAAAAATGCTCAACCACTTGTTTCAACTCTTTCATAACAGCAGATCATCTTTCCTTATACTAATGATAACGAGCTGTTATAATAAGCGAAGATCCAGTCATTAAATATGGTTAAAATAACCATTAAAGCGGATAGCGGTTAATTTATTTTACGTGAAAATACTTTATTCGATTTAGGCTGGTTTAAATAAAATTACTTTAACAGGGAAAACAAGGCACCGTTCCTTATCACCTTTTTGTAGTTTAACGATTTACTTAAATTATGTTTTTGTTTCGAAATTTCCATTTGCATTCGAATCAATGGTGCAGGAAATTCGAAAATCGTTTTCTTTTGCGTAATTTGATAGTTATAGTCAATCATACTCTGAATACATGCTATTTATCAATTTTTATTGTTTAGTAAAGCAAAGGGAAACAATAAATCTTATCGGTCGAGAATTTGACCCAGTTAGAGAGCAAACTGAGATATTACTTCCCAGTTAGACAATCAGGGTCAACAAAGACTGGCTATGAAGTTTTATAACTTTAGCCCTGTCTGCTCTGTAAACATCGAGTGTTAGAATTATTAAAGTCATAAAGTAAGTGAAAAGTGTAAGAGATACGTAACCGTCATAGTCTTACAGCGTTGTACATAAATATGGACAGAAATGGAGTATATAAAGGAAATACTTTTGAGCAGGGGTTGAGGGGGAATTATGTATTTTTCTTGAGTTCAAATATGTTGCACTTGTAAGAAAGCAAGAGTGTTTATTACTTGACAACTCTGAGTTACTAGCTCAGGTCATAGCGGAAGGATTTCGATCCAGTTTGTAACACATCAATACAGTAATCTCCCAATTTTGAAAGATTTACTTGATGCTATTTCATTTTTTACTTCTAAAAAATGCATTAGAGTGGGTACATTTTTCAGAGGAAACCCTTAATGGAGAGAGACAAGCCTAGGGATTTTGGGAAAAGCTAATATTTAGATGCTTTTTTAGACATAGTCCTCTCAAATATTAATAAGGCAATAAACTTGCGGTGGGCATTGACTAAATCACAGGATAGCGCTTAAAAATCAGGACTATATAAAAAAAGCGTTCAGCTTGAAATATCTATATATATAAAACGCGTAGGTATGCGGCACAAAAATCGACGATATTTCTACACTCCAAATGGCAACGGCTGTAACTACCGGATGTAAACATTAGCGGCCGTCCGCAATTTAAAACCGCATGTGTGTAGTGGCGAAATTTGTTACAACCGCTGATCGTTTGACAAAATATGTTTAGACCTATCAAATCCAGCGTTTAGTCATGGACAGTTGTATATAGGTTTATCTACAGCCCGTTGTTTTGATTCTGCCATTGTAGTATCTCATACTTCTGAAATACTCAACTGTGTACATCAAGAAATTTTATTAATATAGTTATAATCCACACTATATTTTAGTACTTGCTGAATTTTTACTCCATTTTAAAAGTGAAGATATTTTCCAAACAATTTATTATTTGACATGATTAAGTGTAGATATCTGAATTGTGAACATTTGTACATACAGAGAGTGATGTAATCCACACTATAATTTAGTACTTGCTGAATTTTTACTCCATTTTTTAAGTAAAAGAAAATTTTCCCCAACAATTTCTTATTTGATGTAATGATAATTTGTAGATATCTTAATTTTGAAAAATTGTACATGCAGAGAGGGATGTAATTTTTAAAATCAGTGGTGTTGGGTTTCTCAGTCTTATCTTTAACTCTGTTCTGAAGTAAGGGAAATTCACATTTTTTAATCACGATGTTTTAGAATCAGCCTTATAGTGAATTTAGCAATAATTATAAATTTTTTGTCTGAGCTCCCACTATCCCTTAACAACGTATATTTATGATGACAGGTAATGGTAACATTCCTTACATACATGTTACTTCAAGTTGAGTTGTTTTGCAAAAGAAAATGTAAAACTAAAAGCGACCATGCTGGTCGTGCAGTGGCTAGTTAATTATATTCCGAGAAAATTGTTGTAAAAAAAGCGCCTTTTTCAATATTTTTTGTTTGTTATTTTAGTTAAGGGTAAAATGGATTTTAATTTCGCCTAAATCTTTTTAAAATTATACCAAAACGAATATTTTTTTATCTAATCTTTATGTACTGAGCTATTGAAAATTATTAGTAATTCAATCATTTTTTGTTCTTTTCAAAATTCCAGCTCATTAGATAATCGGAAAACTAACTTTTTTCGTTGTCTCTATGAATTTGATCTATTGTCTTGGTTTGTCGTATTGAATTTAAAAGTAACCAAGGTAGCACATACGAATAGTGTTTCCAGAGAAAGACATTTTTGTTTGGAGAAAGTCCTTAAAACAAATGTGAAAAAGAATGTTTCAAATGGTTTATGAACAATTTGGGAAGAATTAGTCGCCAGTGAACCCATTTAAACTTTTTCATAAGAAAAGCCAACTAAAATGCGGAAAACCACTAAACACAGGCATTCTTTCTCCGAAAACTCAAGGTAAATGTAATTTCTAAATATTTCTTAAATATACCTCTCATTTTGAAAATAACTGTATTTCTGGGTTTCTAGTAAAAGATTTTGCAATGTTTGTATAATTTCCCATTCAGTAACAGAAATATTTAACCTGCTGACTTTCAAACTTAAGTTAAAATATTTTTATGAGGCCTTAAGATATAACACAAAATTATAGTTCGTCTGCTTCGTCAAAACTGAACTGCATGACATATAATTTGAAATTAGCAGCGATTTGTAAAACTTGATATGCTTTTCAATAAAGACATGTCCTAAGTAATACAGGGTGTCTCAAAAAACCTTGACACATTTTGAAAATTTATATAAAAAAAAAGTATACAGGGTAAGAACTGGAAATTCACAGATGTGTTACCGCATATTAGATTTTCTTCTGTGTCAAAAAAGTTCAACAGAGGTCGCTAGTTGTTCCATGAAACCGAATGTTGTAAAATGGCTAAAGTTGTAAATGGCTACTTTGCTGTCCCACAAATTTCTTATTTATATCCCAAAATCATTTGGCAACAAGACGTGCACCACCTCATTCGGGTATGATTGTACGAGACTTTTTAAGTGAGGAATTTCCAAACAGGTGGATTGGACCAGATGGTTCAATCAAATAGCCGCCTCGATCTCCAAGCAGTACAACTTTGGACTTTTTACTTTAACTTTGCTTCAACTTTGGACTTTACAACTTTGGACTTTTTGGGAATTTGTCAAAGTTTTTTCAACAAAAGTGGACAGTCTTAAAAAACTCAAAACATGCGTAATTGCTGCAGTTTCATGTGTTACGGAATCCATTTTGAAACGCACATGAGCTGAAACGGATTACAGACTAGATATTCTCCGTGCCACAAAAGTAGCACATATTGAAATTTATTGATTAAAAAAAACTCTAATGTATAAGGTAACACGCAAGTGAATTTCTAGTTCCTACCATGAGTACTTTTTTATATAAACTTTTAAATTGTGTCAAGGTTTTTTGACACACCCTATACAATAAATCTGATACAACAAAATTTATTGTATTATACAAGGTGCACCCATAAATTAAACAGACAAATTAAAAGATCAAAAGATAAAATAAACAAGTAATATAAAAAAATTTTAAGTAAATTCCTACTTAGGTCAACAAAGAAAAATTTGAGTGTGAACTAATAGTAGGAATTGAAAAAACGGATTGCCTGCCAGAACCATGCCTACTGTGCGAGATTAGGAGGTGGGAAATAGAGAGACAAAGATTGTCAGGTTAGGGATTCGATCCCGCAACCTACAGGACGGGAGGAGCCTGCGCTACCGCAGTGCTACCGTTTACACAGTAATAAGAGGGAAATTACTATTCAAGAGCAAGAGACGCTCTATGTCTAAAACTAAAATTGATTAATTAAATTTAATTAATGAATTAATATTTGAAAAAACTGTATTAACATCAAATGTTATTCCCTACAAGTTTAAAAACATGTATTTGAACTTGAGTGGATGAATAAAAAGCATTTTATTAACGATTGAAAATTTGAACAAGATATATATAGGGAGAGTGTGAACAAATCGTAGGAATTGAAAAAAGTGAAAGAATATTCGCCTGACTAAAAAGAGTGACATCTCAACTCTTGTTAAAGCCAGTTTAAACTGGTTATTTCGTCGTTTGCATATCGAAACGCCGTAGTAATTGTCATTTACTGAGAAGACATAGCACCAAAAAATTTGCTTCCAAATGGAACAACGTTGTAACATTAAATTTTATTTCACATTAGGTAAATCTGCTACCGAAACTTTAAGAGATGATTAGAACAGTATATAGTGATGCATCGTTATCAAGAACACAAGTGTATGAGTGGTACAACCGCTTTAAATGTGGGCGAGAAAGCACAGAAGACAAACCAAAGACAGGGCGCCCTTCAACTTCAAAGAATGAGGAAAATGTGGAGAAAATTCGTTCTTTGGTAAAAGCTTATAGACGTGTAACAACTCAGAAACTTTCAGACATTCTTTGGATAAGCAAAGAAAGCTGTATATAAATTTTAAGTGACAATCTGAAGATTAAAAAAAATTTGCGCTCGATTTCTGCCTCGGAATTTGACAGAACAGCAAAAAGAAGACAGAAAAGCTTGCTATGAAGATTTGCTGACTATTGCGCGACAGGACAACAATTTCTTAAAGTGTATTATAGCAGGAGATCAGACCCGGTGTCTACAATACGACCCAGAAACAAAAAGACAAACTGCACAATGGAAAGGACAGTCTTCTCCGATGCAACAAAATAAAGCACGGGTGTCAAAATCAAAGACTAAGGTGAGGCTGGTTGCTATTTTTTATTACTAAGGACTTATTCACCCGAATTTTGTTCCTGAAAACCAAACAATTAATCAGTATTTTTACAAGGAGGTGCTTTTTCGATTAAAAAACAGGATTGGCGAGTTAGGAAGGAACAGTTGGATTCTGGGCAATGATTTCTTTTACACGATAATGCCCCATACAGCAATTTCTGTACAACAGTATCTTGCTAAGCATTCACTTACAGTGATAAATCCCCCACCATATTCTCCCGACTTATCGCCAGCTGTTTTTTTTCCTTTTTCCGAAGCTTAAGATGGCCATGAAAGGACAGAGATTTGAAAACGTCTCGGATATTAAATCAAATGTTACACGTAATTTGCGAACGGTTAGTTCCAACGCCTATAAACAGTGTTTCGATGACTTGAAGAAACGCTGGAAAAATTGTATAGACTCCTTTGGCGATTATTTTGAAGGAGCTAAATTTATTTGAAGGTGAGTAATATTTTTCTTATTTATAAAAAAAATGTCCGGTTACGTTATGGGCGCACCTTGTATATATATATATATATATATATATATATTAATTAGTCCTATGGTTAGGGACAATTATAAAGAGAGTATAGAAATTCCTTACGGAAGTACCGGTAATTATTGAAAGTGTCGGTAAATCTATAAGTTATAATTTATTTCCAATACTTTGCTTTTAAACGTTTTTTATTTGTTTGTTACACATTTTTAAGGTACATACACACATACATATATGTGCGTGTGTGTGTCTTTTCTTCTCCAAGATAAATGGCCCTACATTAATCACATTACGCGAGGAATTTTTATTAATTTAATAAAGCAAAACGCAAGTTCTGAAGAATGTGCCCACAAAATGGAGTCTCTGGCCATTGTTTGGGACATTCCCGCGGACGCAGTCGATTATGATGCTGTGCACAAAAGCCGCATTGCTCTACATAGCCATGAATGGCAGTTAGAGTGAAAACACTCCTGAATCGCCCGCATTTGAATTGCAAATCAGCTATGCATTCAACAAATAAAGAGGGACGGATGTTTAAATGTGGTTGAAGAGACAAAATTATGCGCTTCAAGTAGGACAAGCATGTTCTTTGTTGCAGTGTGACTTTTAATGAAAGGGGACGTTGAATTTTAAAGCTATGCATTTTATATTAAAAAATAAGGCACCTTTTTCTTGATTACACTTAGAAGAATTTGAACAGTATGTCACTTTTTTTATCTTAACTATGCGTACATGCCCATTAAAACACTATACATATATATGTATATATATATATATATATATATATATATATATATATATAGATAGATAGATAGACAGACCTTAATAAATATTTCGCAACAGATTATGTGTGAGCTAAAATAATCTTCTCATATCGACGAAAATCAACAAAAGCTAAAGTACGCACACACACACATATATATATATATACTCGTATATATATATATATATATATATATATATATATATATATATATATATATATATATAATGTGTGTGTGTGTATATATATATATACAGTGGACTCTCGATCTATCGTTTTTCAAGGGACCGATTGAAATGAACGATAAATGCGGGAAAACGATAGATGCGGAAACATAACAAAGCAATATGATCTTTGGGACTGGATAAAATGAACGATACATACGGAAAAACGATGCATCCGAAAACGATCGATCGAGATTCCACTGTATATATATATATATATAGTAAATATGCGCACTGTTTTGTTTTTTTATGTTTGTCAATATGAGATTTCTATATTTCCTGTAATTTGTTACCAAATATTTGCTTTTACCAATGTAATTACATATATATATATATATATATATATATATATATATATATATATAGGGGGGAGGTGCGTATGTGTCTGTTTGAGAAAGAGGAAGACAAAGGCGTGTCTCGAAGATGACAGAACGGGGCAAAGCAAAATTCAGACATATTGAGTAAAATGTGAATCAGAATTTAATTTAGGATTCGCTGTTTCTTTGATCAAGAATTATAATCTCTATGCTCCACCCCGAGATTAAATACAATTTTAATATTTTAAACTCGAGATCTGTCTAAAAATATAGTTCTCATTTTCAGATAAAATTTTAACCTTGTAAATCTAGGATGAAAGGTAGGTAATATTGCAACAAAGAAGTAACCAACATAATTTACAACTTATCAAATGTCGACATGCTCTCAGAATTAAAAACCTCTTACAATTACTAAGAATATTGATTAGGTATTAGAGGAAATGTGTGAAGAAAAAAAATTGAGGAGCTTTTTAAATCTTTGAGATAACAAGTCTCGAAACAAGATAATTAAACGACGTCATGTCGTGACATGTTCTGTTAGCGGGCTTACTTTTTTCTAAAGAGGAATCAATATTCATTCTTACTTTGTAAAATCATTGAATACAAAGTTTACTCCTATAGCTACAGTAGATCATTTGACAGAATATCAGTTCCGACATTTGATACCATGGTTTAATCCTCTATTCTGGCAAGTGAACGTTAAAGTGGTGCCCGACGTTTGTAAAAGATTATAATGAGTCATAGGAAATATATGAGTCGTTGATTGCAAAAGTTGCACAAGTGATATTTTTTCCCATTTCGAGATTACACCTCTAGTTGAAAGTTCTACGTTCATTTTTACTTGTGTTAAAGTGGTCTAAGAGTAGCTTCACGCGATGCTAGCTTAAATCTAGTTAGCATAGAGCTTTAACACAAGACAGAATGAATATAGAACATTCGATTAGTGGCGTAATCTCAAAATGGCAAAAAAATACGACTTACACAAATTTTGAATTCAACGGCTCATAAATATTCGTTTCAGAAAAATATAAACTACCGTCATATTATTAAATGAAAGAAATGAACTCATTCTGGAACTTCACCTTAAAAAAAATTGGGGGGGGGGGTTAGAACTCTTTGAAATTAATACATTTACAGATCACCAGTAGTATTCAGTTTAAAGATTAATGGTCTCAAAGTTGGAAGTCTCAGGTTTGACTTCCAGTCTTGACATCTGGTTGTTACAACTTTTGTAAATGATAATTAATAAATTTTCTATCTTCAAAATTCGTCATTTTAAAAAAGATATAATACATTTTACACATAATTTTCTTGAATAATTAATATTACCTATTTATCTTCAGCTCACTCTCTCTCTCACATGCACACAAACAAACACAAACAAACACACGCACACATACACACACATACAAACTTACACATATATGTATGTGTGTGTGGCCTTGGTACAAGAAGTGCCTAAGTCAGTTTTTTCCATGACTTTATTTGCTTATGTCTCTTTAAAAAAATATTATTTTCCCCTTAAGAAGTACCCAAGTCTGTACAATGGTTTAGAAAACACTTTTAAAGCATCGGACTGACTTGGGTACTTACATTGAAAATAATATTTTTTTAAAGAGACATAAGCAAACAAAGTCATATATATATATATATATATATATATATATATATATATATATATATATATATATATATATATATATGGAGAGGTGATTGTAGACAGTGTGACACGATGCATCGCGCAGCACATATTAATTTGTGTTATAGTCAATAATTTTCTAGGAATAACTCGTCACCAATAATATATCTAATATATTTTAATGTAATATCCCATCAAGGTTTGAGCTTCTTAAATGAATGGAAAATTTTGGAAAAAAGATTATTTAATGATACATAAATTCATACCTTAGAAATTACCTAATAAACGTGATTTTAAGTTATGAAATGTATTTAAATCAATGTTTCATTAAATCAGAAATAGTTTATAAATTTAGGCACAATATCATGACTGTTAAGGTGTATAAATATATATATATATATATTATATATATGTGTGTGTGTGGGTGTGTGGGTGGGTGTGTGGGTGTGGGTGGGTGTGTTTGTTTGCGTTTGCTATGTCATTCACCGTATAAAAATTTTTGTAACATTCAATACTTTAAAAAATCAGCCATTATATTCCAATATTTGTTATTGTAATTTACCATCGACATTTTAACTTCTTAAAGGAATCCTCAAATTTTTGTAAAATTGATTATTTACTGATACATAAATTTAGAATTTATCTTATAAACATGATTTTGCAGTGAGGTTCATATTTTCAAAAATATTTCAATTTATCAAAAATAAAAACTTTATAACTTCAAATGCAATGTTCATTGATTTTTCCTCTGATTGAAAAATGCGCTGACATTTTTCTAAGTATTTAAGAGTCAAGTGAACTTTTCAATACATTTAAGATAACCATTAAGATAATCCTTTTCATCGTGGCAGTCATTAACCATTATTAATATCATTTAAGGCCTAAAAAACACCACAAATCGTTCCTAAATTATCAATAGGATATGTAGTCTAGACAGTCCAATCTACATAAATTATGATCATATCCGGAAATATCCTTTTTAAAGCAAGAAATGGCAGAATCCGAACAATTCCTATACATTTTTTGAAGCTCGTATAATGCAAATAGCTGCATTTAAATAAATGTTTTGAACTCATTAGCAGAAAAATATTTAAATCACTGATTATTTATTCTATAAGGGGTCTCAAAACCATATGATTGCCATAGCTGAAATTTAAAATAATCTCAAACATGTAGAAACATGGAATTTTTTTTTATAAAATGTATCATTGAACAGTTTTATTCATTCGAATTTAATTTTGATCGTTATCGCTTTTGACATAACGTGTTTCAGAAGTTTGTTATCTTACGTCTGAAGCTATCTTTTTCTCCTTTCCAGCGTGAGCTGTTCTGAAATCAGTAAACTAGGAATGATAATGCAAACAAATATACTTTAAATTTTTGTGTAGTTTCAGTAATACAACAATGTTAAGTAACATTTTAAGATTGTATCACAATTTTCTAACAATATTTTTAGAAGAAATCAATTTTTCACACAAAGAGATCATTTGTTTATGTTTCTGTAATAGTTTAATTTTTTTACATTACGGTTAAAAAAATTAGTTTACTAAATCTTTTAATTTAAATGCTATGTTTGCTATGTTTTCGAAAGTAAATTCTATCGGAATGTAAATGCTATATGTTCGAAATTTACGAAATCTTTTATAATAAGAGTATTAATAGGAATTTATTAATTAGTACAATGGTAAAATATTTAAAATTTGTTTAAAATTCTCTACTTTAGATTTCAGTTAATAATGATACAATTAAATCTGACGAAAGGGAATTTTAAGGACATTTCTTTGTCAAAATTATAGCATAAAATTTAGTATAATTTTCATGCATTTTACTTTTCACTTTTATGTTAAAATTACAAAGTAAAAAAATATTTTTTTTCTTCCTTAAAAAGGTGTAGCTAAAGTAAATAATTTGTACTTTTGATTCCAAATTTTTAAAGAAAACAAAACTTAATACCGTAATTCGATAGAAAAAAATTACAATTCTAACCACATTTTTTAATTTGATGATATTAGTAAATATGAATGTTTTATATATAAAGTGATGAAAATATTCATAAGCGTCTGGAATTTAGTCAACAATTTGTATTTTCATGGAAGTTTTTAAAATTCAGAGTTAGGAATTGGTTTTTTGTAGAAAAATTATCATACAATGTAATAAACTATTATTAGAAGGCATACTGTTCTTCTGATCAAAGTTAAGATAATTTTATAACTACTTATAAATTTTTGTTCAGTTTCTGTAACAATGTATTCAAACATTTTAGATAATTACCTAAAGAAACTATGTTACTGAAAAATGTATGTCATATTTTATGCATCAAGCAAAAAAGTGTAGGTTTCACCGCTACTGAATATTTAAACAAGCTTGATTTAAGCTGCTTGTAAAGAGTTCGTCATGAAAATTTTTGATTTTCTCCGGAAAGAAATATTTTTCAAGTTGAAAATAGCTTAAATGCCTTTTATATTAGTTCCCAAGAAACATTTAAAGAAAACTTGTATTCGTATTTTACATTTTCAATCCAATTTTAACAAGTTAAAATTGTTTTTATATTTATAATGTAAAGCAAATGAAACTTTTATAGAATTTCAATAATAAGAACATATCTTCAAATGCAACGTATTAATTTCAGTATTTTTTATCTGATAATTTTAAGGAAAATCAATTCCCTGTTTAGAAAATTTTTTATTATGATGTTTTTAAATAAAAATATTGAATATTCTTAAAGATGGAAATAAATCCCTTGTTAAAAACTGAAGACTGTCTAAATAATATAATTCTGTTTTATTTATTTTGAATGACGTTTAATTTATTTTTTAAGTCATATAACATATCCTTAAATCTAACTACTCAAGTTTTTAAGAACTGATGTAATGAAAAATAACTACTAAAGGAATTATAGAAATATTTTTCTTTAATTTTGTATACGATTTTTAAAAAAAATGTGTACATTTTTCTACGATATCTAAGCAAATGGCTAATTTTTTTAAAAATTTCACTTTTTCTCATTATAGTTTTTCTCATTTTTGCATGAAAATTTTTTTTTGCCTGGAGAGCCTTTTTTTATAATAAGGTAAACTACTAAATGTTTTTATACAGTTTTAGGGCAGTTATAAAGTTGTTCGAATAATTTTAAAATCAACCTTAATATTGCTGGTAGTAAAACACTCTTAATCATAATTTATTGTCTGTACCGTATCTCTTTTAAAATCTTTGCTTTACAAAAAAGTTTAGTTGTATTAATTCATACTAAAAATAAGTTTTAAGAGGAAAGAACCTAAACTTTTTCCTATCCTATATCGCAAATGTTTTTTTTATCTTCCGGATTTTTCGTCCTCTTTCCAAAATTACGAAAGCTGTAAAAAAAACAAAGTATAAAATTTCAGTGTTCTTACGCACACTTACTTCCTTTTCATGGCTGATGCATCTCAAAATTCAATAATCCATGGAAGTCGCGCCGAAAGTCATGCACTACAACATTTCAAGCATCCTCAGCTTGTTTGATCTTGGGCGTCCTTCGGTTGCCATGGAGTCGGAATGTCTGCGGCCTCCAGCGCCATCTGTATAAAATATGAGAAAACAATATTTGAAAGTATATTATACTATACAAAGGAAATTGCGCCGGTGTTGAAAGAGGAGATGTCAGTTTATATATATATGGGCGCTTTGTTTATAGGGCGGCTGAAAGTCACTCAGAAATGGCATGTAGCCTGCTCGTAGCCGGTAAATAAATTCGCTGTGAGGCGCAGGTAGTACATTTCCCCGTTCAGTTATTCCGAGAACGTTTTGTCGAATAAAACTTCAGTTGCTACAAGTTTAGTCTGTCTGTTTGAGCTGCTAAATTAAGCAATTTCCGATTCCGGTTGCGAGAAAAATTAAACCTATGTATTTTTACGTAATCACACCCTCTGAAGTATAAAATAATGTATTAATTTCTTACAAGATGCATTTGATAATACATTAATAAACCATATACAGTGGAATCTCGATCTATCGTTTTTCAAGGGACCGACTGAACTGAACGATAAATGCGGGAAAACGATAGATGCGGAAACATAACAAAGCAATATGATCGTCAGGACTGGGTGAAATGAACGATACATACGGGAAAACGATGATTCGGAGAACGATAGATCGAGATTCCACTGTATTCATTTCTAGATATATAAAGTTTTATTTAAATTAAAAATATTTATTTATTTTCCACTTCCATTTCTTTCAAATAGGTGTAAGATTGATAATTTTTATTAAAAATAGAAATATTAAAAACAATTAAACGTTAAGAATTCATGGGGTAAATAACGTTATTTTAGAAATTTTTGCAACTACAGTGGAATCTCGATCGATCGTTTTCGGATCCATCGTTTTTCCGTATATGTTGTTCATTTTATCCAGTCCCAACGATCATATTGCTTTGTTATGTTTCCGCATCTATCGTTTTCCCGCATTTATCGTTCATTTCAATCGGTCCCTTGAGAAACGATAGATCGAGATTCCACTGTATTTGTTGCTAAATATATTATTATAGCACTTGTGGAAAGAAATGTATGTTTCATCAAGTTGTTTATGGGAATATTTTCGTAGAGGATATTTTAACTAAATGTTTCTGCATTTTAAAATGTGACAATAGGATTATAATCCTTTAAAAAAGAACGATAGATGATTTAAATAAAACTACAGTCATTATTATAGAGTATGAAAGAGATTTTTCATGATAGTTAATGAACACAAACGAATATTCTAAAAGGAAATTGGCACCGTTTAATTTAACTGCTCTTGTAAACTTGATAAAAATCAAAAGACGTATTAAATTCAAATATTTAGATAATCTTTCCCACATACGTAATTCATAACAACATTTGGATAAATGTGTAACTAAACTATATGAAAAATGCCTAAGAATACAACTATCTTACCTTGCATACTTCGGGTTGTGGTCTAGATTGCATTGACTCAGCTGCAGTTTAAATTCTGTTCCTTTTCTTTTCTCGATCACACCATAGTCTAAACATCCAAAATTCCATTATTAAAAAATTATAACAACTTGCATTCCAACATTTATTACAATTTATTACAATAAATCCTATGCTATGTCCCATCTCTCGTACGCCGACTATAACACCACGTTCAAAGTCACATAAATCGTGCTAACCTGCCATTATAGCTGTAGTAACAGATCTAAAAGCTTCCCAAGACACCTGTTATCTTATACAGGCACTGCCGACTGCATCGAGTTACGCTGATTGGCTGTATATCTCCATTATTTGCATGGGCACGCCTGTACCAGTTTTTTTGGCTGTTCAGTGTATATATTAATTGGCTTCAAGCAGACTCCAGTTGACCAACAGCTCAATAGTAATGGCCTTTGACCACTAGGTCGGAGGTTCGAGATCCTACGGTTGCATAGAGGTACGTTTATAAATATATGGCACAAATGCTAAACACTTTCTTTTAAAAAATAGTACTCCATATTCTGTATGGTAGACAGCCTAACATGGATTTGAAATAAATAAATCATTCCTACAATAATAAAAAAAGAAGCTAAATTTATAAAGTTCGTAGCTCTTTCATAAATACCAAACGTAGAAGGTTACCCAGGGTAAGGAAAGGAACTATCGCTTAAACTTGCTGTTACAATGATCTCGAAATTGACGTGTTTTCCTCCGAAGGGGAACTTATAATGTGAACCTACATTAAGCTGCAGCTAATGGGGAAATAGTAGAGTATGTTAGTTACATCTTCTAAATTAAATAAATTGAAATAACCATAAATCTCTTGTTACCATCAATCTCACCTTAATTTCACAACTGTAACCATCAAAAGCAATAAAATGGCGGGAAACACACCCTAGTGAGCGGAAGAACTTATGTCAAGGAAAGCATTTCCAGCTTTTTACTGGCTCGTGCTGTGACTGACATATTTCGTCAGCTACCCTATAAACTCTGACAATTTGCGCTGGTAAATTTCGTCTGTCCGGGAAAAAATAAATATTGTCAATCAGCAGCTGGAGGCCGGACGATAAGCGATTGGCTAAGACACTGAGACCATGCGATATCAAAATCTGTACTTCGAATCACTCTGTGGTTTTTGGTGTTTGTAGCCATTGGGCTACAAATTGACAATTGGGCGGCAAATTGGCGGCACAATTGTCACAATTGGCGGCACAATTGGGCTACAATTGGGCAGCAAATTGACTTTAATTCTAGAACCTTGTCTGTTTAGTCTTGAGATAGCAAAAAATATAAAAAGACTGGCAAATTGGCGGCACAATTGCACAATTGGCGGCAAATTGACTATAATTCTAGAACCTTGTCTGTTTAGTCTTGAGATAGCAAAAAATATAAAAAGACTGTAGAATATCAAAACACACCACCCTTCCACAGCTCCTTCCTGGCTTTGCAATTCAAGATTCAACTAACTCAAAGAAGATAAAACTGTATGGAATACATTCCAGATAGCGGGGGTAACTTATGGACAGATAAGCTAACTGAATTTTAAACATCTAATATTGAAAGAAGATTGGTTCTTTCCATGCTGGGCTGGACTGACTGAACTCTTTCACACGTGCGAAAAATTTTGGAATTTCCATACGTGAAATTTTTGCCGTCTGTTTTGCATTTGAGCATTCCATAATGATACATCGATCCATGACGGCTGAGAACACAGCAGATGCTTATATGCATCGTATATCGCGATGCTAATTTATTTATGCCCTCAAAGCAGCAAAGTAATGCATCATCAGGTAAATAAGAAGCATTCTTAATAAAAAAAGATACAAATCGCTTATTAAATGAAGAAAGTGCTTCAGACAGAAATATTCTCCAGTGTCATATGCCCTTCCCCAAACAACTAAAATCTCTCGGAGGAAACCTTTTGAACAACATAATCTGGAGTAAATACCGCGAATTTGGAGCGGTTCTAACCCACACTGGCATCTGAACCGAAACCTTATAAATTCACGTCCTCCGCTGTGATTACCTTGAACTCGCTCTTTCATTCTTAGGAGAAATGATGAAGTGCTTTAAATCTTATCATCCGTATAATCCTTACAATTAATTCTAGAAAAATAATTTTAGGTGGGTTTGTTTTTTCTGTGTGTCTGAAGTGACCCTAAAGTGTTATGCCATTGTAAAATTTCTCACCTCGAGTCTTAAACCCCCCATTTATCGAAATTAAATGAAGCACGCAGCCCTTTGAAACCTTCTCCCCATCAGCAGTGTGACCCATTTCTTTCCTCCGACCTTGAAAACTCATCTCTGCTATTGATCCACATTCATCGTTTCTGTCCCTCCAGATAGGACTCTTTTCCTCAAGCGGGATTTTTCCAATCACTCTGATTTGAGAAATTCCTTTGTAGGCTATCTAAAGAAAAGAAACTAAGAATCGTGTTCCGCTAGCGATTAAGCTTAAGGGGGCACAGGACCCTGAAGTTCGACAAAATGACTATAAATATGGTCTAATTCTAAGGCACAATAACTCAAATAATATTAGAAAATGAAATTTTCTTTCTCGATACACATAAAGTACATATCTTTAAATATGTCATATATAAAAATGGAAATTATAAATGTTTAAATAATTTTCAAATTAACAGTTTAGAATTTTGTACGATTCACTGGTGATTAAAAATCATAAAGTAACTGCGCGCATCGTAAAATTGAGATATATGTTTACAGAAAATAATTTATGGTCAGAATGCACTTGCAATATATTTACCTGTAATGTAAAACCAAATAAATTGTAATAAATATTATTTAAGTTAAAAATTGAGCATAAAATTGGAAAATTTTTAAAAATATCACAATTATTTGAATAATTTTCCCACATAAAAAAAGTATTCCAGAATTGCCCATTTTTCTGGTTTTAAAATGTAGAGTACCATGAAATATACATTTGAGTGTTGTTTTAACAGTTTCCTATTGATAGTTAAAAGTAATGCTGCATAAAAACTCAAAGTTAGCAGTTAATCATATAAAATTCGAAATTGCTAATTTGAAAATTATTCATAGATTTTTTAATATCCATTTTTATATACGACATATTTAAAGATATGTACTTTATATGTATAAAGAAAGAAAATTTCTTTTTATAATATTATTTGAGTTTTTGTGGTTAGAATTAGACAATATTTACAGTCATTTCGTCGAGCTGCAAGGTCCTGTGCCCTCTTAAAAAAAGTATAGGATTTCTCACGGAAATAAAACGGTGGTTCACAAGGCTTATGCTGTGAGTGTTATTTGCGTCCGTAACTATTTTACACGGGTTGAAAAATATTAATTTTTTGGAGATAGGTATAGCAATTGCATGGTGTATTGGGGTAATACAGGGTGTCTGGTGCTAAAAGTATCCAAAAGTTATCGCTCTTTTTTATGGAACTACCCATTAGAATTTTAAAAATTATTTAAATAAAAAGAACATCTCACCAAATTTTTATATCAGTCATAGATTTCGATCATAGTATAGATTTCAACGTGTGCAACTTTTGTAGCACGACAAATGTCTAAATGGTAATCCAGTTCTCTCTTAAGTGTTTCGTAGCATACCAGGAGTTATTACACCAATTGCTTAAATAATACGCTTTTTCAATTCCTCCACAGTTTAAAATTTTTGTTTATACCCAGCGGATTTAATGAATCCCCAAGCAAATAAGTCTAATAACTCCTGGTATGCTACGAAACATTTGGAGAGAATTGGATTACCATTTAGACGTTTGTCGTTTTCAAAGGGTGCACACATCGAAATATATGATACTAAGATCGAAATCTATAATTGATATTAAAACTTGGTGAGATGTTCTTTCTATTTAAATATTTTTTTTACAATTCTAATGGATAGTTCCGTAAAAATAACTCAAACTTATGGATACTTTTAGCCTGGACAGCCTGTATTTTTACCATGTTTTTATTAACTTGCTTTCTTGTTTGTTTGTGTGTTTGTCCCTTACAAATCTTGCAATCGATTTTTAACTAACTTCCCGACTAGTTAGACATTTGAAACTTTTAGAATAGCTCAGAACACGATGACAATGCATTATTTTAATACTTTTAGCCATCTTTAAGTAGGTTTGAATTCATTTTCAGTTAATTTTGTTTTGTAGACTGGTGCAGCCATCTATTGGCCGGGACGAGAACGAAAAGTTAAGCGCAAGTTAACTTCCAATTAGCTTCATTTTCTTTCAAGTTGATGGGATATTTCATCAAAAAATTTTTAAAAGAGTATTTATTAATACATAGAATTGTCAAGTTTATAGGATTCAACAGAAAATTTAAAAACATGGTATATAAAAAGTTCTTTTTATCTTATAATTTTTTAAACTGAGTTACTCATTTATGGCATGGCTGCATATGAAGATAAATGTGTCATAAGTAATATTTTTAAGATTCTTTCCAACTTTCTTTTGAATCACTCAGTTTCTACTTCATTGTTTCGAAGTGTTGGAATTTCTTACGTTTATTGTTTCAGTCTGAATCCGAGAAGAATTTCAACAAGTCAGAGGATTTAATTTTTTAATGAGGTATTAAATAGAGATTTAAGATCACTGACATCCAGGTTAAATATCTAAGTATATACTCTTCTAGTCCGTTAGAAAGCTATTTAGAAGGAGTCAACACCCCTTTTAAAAAGTATTTTCTTTAACTTGTTTCTCAAATCATACTATACTATTAAACAAGATGATTTTCTCCAGCAAAATATTTTGGTGTCATAATAAAAATTACTATTTCTATTTTTTTTCCCTTTTTTATAATAGCTTTTAACGTTTATTCAGTTACATACCCGACAACTTCATATATCCCGCTGAAGTTATATGTATCCCTTATAACTTCAGCGACTTTTTACCAATAAATTAATTTGTTTGAGATTAAAAAAAAGTCCAGATTCAAAAACTACTCTTGTATTTTCGTTTTTAAATAACTTTGCTTTATAGCGCAATTCATCGCGAAATCTATTAAATAGATACTGCTAGACAAAGCATTAGAAAATCGTATCTTTTAAATGTCTTTTGAAGTTTTACACTTTAAACATACCGATTTATCAAAAAAAAAAGAAAACTTCAAATTGAAATAAATTACTACATCAAAATTTTCACTATATTCATATTTATCGGATCTTTCTGTGTACTCACATTTATCGGATATATAGATTTCCACTGCTTTCAAGTTTATTGAATCATCTCAAAAGTTTGTCACAATTTACAACATATATAAAATGTGTTTTACGATTTAAAATAGGAAAACATTGACATTTTCAAGGGTTTTTTTTTCCAAACAAAGGTTACAAGTCCCCCTGTATACTTTTGTCCAGAGTCATAAACTGACACTAAAATCGTTACCTTTGATTACTTTTGACTTTCACTTCTTTTATTTGTAAGTTAGATTTCTCCTCGTATGTCTTCACTGTGAAGTATTTAGCATGCGGTTCACATATTGCAATGAAAGGAACTTCTTAGTCTGTTTCTATGAGAACCCCTGCTGGAAAATGCTTGTGCATTGTTTCTAGGATATGTGAGAAAAAAATGGTTCGCTACAAAAAATTAAAACTATACGTTAACACTTTATTGATGAGGCATTGTTTTGAAGCATGTCCCAAAACACATTTATAATGGAAATTATGTATCACTCTGTACATGTGTTCAATTCAAAAGCATGAAATTCGGTGTCATATCTATTAAAGGTACATTTTAAGATATATGCTTTAATTTTAATTTAATATTAATTAAAATTATTATTTTTTCGTACGGTGATTTTACGGGATTAATGTTGAATCATTAAAGCTTCTCGGAGAATGATTTGTAAGTTCTCTTAATCGTTTTTCATTCTGAATAACAGTAATATATCCCAATCTCCTTAGTAAGCATGAGTGCATTAGTCTTATTGCACTTCTTTCATGTTTATATACGTTTTAATCCCCAATAAACTTCTGAAAAAAAATATAGGAATGGGAAATTATACATTAGGCATACGTTAGACTCTTAATCAGTTTCCACAAGGAGATAACTTATGATGAACCAGGGATTTTCCCAGTTAGTTGCTTAGTGATTTCTAAGGTTTCAGCGTTAAGAAATTGAACTAAAAATATTTTCTCCCTTATCTGTGGAATCACAAACTATAAGAGATGTCATTAAAGGAAAAAATCAACAGTTTTTCGCAGGATCCCAAACAGGACATCACAATACAAAGGGTTGGTTGGTTGGTTGGTTGGTTGGGGCTTTATGGCGCAAGATCCAAAATAGGATATAAAGCACCAAACACAAGACTAGAGCCAAAAGAGAGTATATAAAGAGTCGCCACGCTCGAACCAACGGTGAAATAACAGATTTATAACCAACACTAATAAATATAAAAACGAGTAACCGTGAAAAACATAATAAAAGGAATGATAAAAATTATGTATAAACGTGTTAGAATGATGATATATACAAGGTAATATTGAAAGATGATATGTAAAGTGATAAAAAAACGGTGATATATAAGGTGGTAAAACCAATGATAGATAAAATTGATAAAAAGATTATAAACAGGGATTAAAAATATTGGAAAGCTCAATAAAAGTTTAACAAAATCAATGGCTAAAGCACAGACTGCGTATAAAGCCAGCACGATACAAAGGGAAAACTGAAAGTCGAAAATTCTCAGCTAACTGCTTACAGAATTTATCGACGAGCAGAATTATTTTTTCGTATTGCATTTTGATTTCTTTACTGGTACCTCCTTATTTCGCCAAATTCAGTCTCAGTTTGTTTGCTTGTTTGTTTGGTTTTTTTTTTGTTGTTGTTGTTGTTTTTTAAACCTTTCTGACGGTTAGCATGGCCAAAGTGTATCACCAAACTTAATTTAATCATTTCATTCAATCTACTCAGTTGCTCTGCTTGCATTGTCTGCCTAAATTAGAGCATTTCTCTGGCCGCGTGCTCATTTAAAAGCTCTGACAAAGATGTTTCATTAAGAATAAGGATTGAAAATGGAATTTCATAAAGGATATTAAAAACGTAAATGTTTATCTAATACCTACAAAATTGGAGTCCATCCAAATATCCCAAAAGGGTTGTTGATTCTACCTCCTATCTGTTTCAGTTTTTTTTAACAATATTAGGAAATACCAGTAAACATTAGAGTAAATTACAAATACAACCAAATTTAGAAACATCTGCATAGTATTTTCCACAGTGAATAGATAATTTTACTGCGGATTACTGCATGCAAAATTTAAATATCTCTGAAGAAAAGAAACCATTCGAATAAATCAAACAGCTTTGAGACATCAAAATATCTTAGGTAATATTTATATCGGGATGCACGTCAAATTTAAATTTTCAAAACTTTGAAAAACAGTAAAAGAATTCTGATTTCTTTTTTCTTCGAGCGTGGAAGATAAATCAATGACAGGAGAGTATTTCCGTTTAAGGGAATAACAGTAATTTTCTCCGAATTTAAAAAATATCCTAGAAAAGACTAGTTTTTTTTATAATACTAAGATAGTACTTTTGTTTCCTGCTAGTCCAGAATTCTTAGAAACGACGATGCAGACAGTTTAATAGAAAATAGAAGATTAAGTATAACACTTTATTTCCTTTTTTTCAAATTTCGTATTCAAGAATTCCAAAGAAATAATTACTCGAAATTTGATATAAAAAAATACTGAAACCTTTGGGATTTGTAAAGATTGGTATATTTTTCTTACTCTCTCATACTACAAATTAATGGGAAGTTTTTCAGGCCATTGTGACTATATTTTAAGGTGAAACGCTTTACGAAAACACTCAGTATAAGATATCTACTAGGAATTTGACTGAAGAAAAAAAATTGCGATCAATATCACGTCTAAATGACCCGATGTTTATGCAACAATGAAATAGTAGATATATTATATGCGCATGATCACTTTAATTCATATTGTTACGAATTTTGAAAATATTGCATTTTGTTTCGTTAAAATGGCTTCTATGGAAGAGCTCCTATAACTATGTATTTAACATGGGAGTCAATGGGAATCTCACAAAATATGAGAGTTATGGCCAAATTGGTTTGTGACTTATTTTGGTCGCCAGATTTGGGGATATTTCGCCAACTTGCCGACTAAACCTTTCTGGAAACTTCTAGAAATATCTAGCTGTGACTGACCTATAGAGGGCGCTTTGGAAATCTATAAATATACCTGACATTGGCATTGGAACTAAGTTCAATTTCCTAGTGAGAATTGAATGCGTTGTAACTGCCTTAATTGGCGCGTATTGTATTGAAAATTCTGGTATCCTGACTTGTGTTTTTAGAATTTTCTGCTGTATAGAAGACAGTTGTTACGTCTTTTATGTTTGAATTTGTGTATACGCCTGAAGAATTTACAATATAAATTTATTTTGTGTGAACTTTCTGAAGAGATTCTTATTCAATCCAAACGAACCCAAGAAAACGGAACAATATCATTTTTCTGAATATTCTGATGAAACAAAACAAAACCACAATAATGTTTAATTGGTTTCATTGGAGGGTGAGTGTCAGCGGGTTTTTGATTTGACTGATCATTTGAACTTTAATCTCAGGCATGTATTGCTTAAACCTAAAACTTTTTACTAGCAACTGTATAACGCTGTCCCGAAAATAGGTTCGTTAAATTTTGCTTTAGACTCTAGAAACATGTCAGTCCTGTAATAGTAGAAGAGATTGAAATTTTTTATGTCTTCAGTTTCGGAAAACTGTTTTTTCTCAAGCCTATATTTCGACGTTTCCTGCTTGAAGTGCATGCTGAAAGTAATTTTGAAAGTAGGCCTGAGAGTGGCTTTTACCAGCATACGCAAAACCTTATTAAGGTCGATACTACAGCTCCCCTCTTTCGGTTAGTTACTATAGGTTGTATATGATGCATCTTTAAGCTTGGTTATGATGGTTATCTCATCAGAAACTCAAAATTTGTAAAAGTATCTTAAAATATTTAATAAGACTGCATCCTTGGGGTTTAGAATTTATTTTACTCACATGCGAAGAAATTCAAGACCTATATTGCAGTCAAATTTACAAAATTAATCACTTTTTCCGAGAAAGTAACTTTAATGATTTTTTTAATTTAAACTTCTAACATTGAGGATTCACAGTAAAAAAAAAAAAAAAGATTTGACTAATAATCGCAGTATTTTTTTTCATATTAAACATGCTACACAGGAAAGTTAAACATTTTACGTATAAATAATGGATTCAAGTACCAAGGAAATGAAGTCGAGGAAAAAAATTACCTAAATATTTACCTAAATCTAAGGTTGGTGAGAATATACGAGAAATACACTGGTAAATATATATATATATACACACAGTGCAGTAACTAGACAGGGGCAACAGGGGCACCCGCCCAGGTCACACTTGGAAGGGGGGGGCGCAAAATGATGTATTTGTTTTATTATTTTTACCCTTGTGTGTGTGTGTGTGTGTGTGTAAGTAAGTAACAATAATGCCCCACATTATTGCTTGAATTGTCCTCTCAATAAGACACAGCCCCTCTTCCAAATTGTGACCTAGAAGTAAATTGTTTGACCAACTAGTTCGTCCCTTCATAATGCATGCGCTGAAGTCATGCGACATAGTCATGCGGTTTAGGATGATTCAGAACCTTGCGCCTTTTCGTCATACAACTCTCGTGTTCCTTTTGACGCTTAACCACGAGACTTTGACTCTATGTACCACGTGGTTTTATTGTAACCATTTATATAATTCTAAACACCTAGCGCCCCCATAGTATAAATGGTCCGGCAGAAGATTTTTCGCGTGCTCTCCTCTTTTTACTCTTGTCCTGTCTTCGGACTGTTTCCGCTGCTGTCCGATAGCGTGTAATAACGTTTTCTGCCCTCTAACTGCTCCGGCAGGTCCGGTGGCTGGTATTGTTTGTGTGTGCCCTGCTGTAAAGTTACCGGTGCTTTGCTGAAATGTGTGCAGAATAATATCTTCGGTATCTGGAATAAATAAATAATGTGTATCTCCTCTCTGTTGTGCGTGCCTTTCAATGGCTCTCCTGAAATAATGTTGTTTCCTCGAGAGTTTTTCCGCCACGACTACCTACGTCCACGATTTGTGTCAGTGTTGTGACAAAATTATATATATATATATATATATATATATATATATATATATATATATATATATATATATATATATATATATATATATATATATATATATATATATACAGTGGAATCTCGATCTATCGTTTTTCAAGGGACCGATTGAAATGAACGTTAAATGTGGGAAAACGATAGATGCGGAAGCATAACAAAGCAATATGATCGTTGGGACTGGATAAAATGAACGACACATACGAAAAAACGATGGATCCGAAAACGATCGATCGAGGTTCCACTATATATATATATATATATATATATATATATATATACTATTCCAAAACATGTCTGGATGTATGGCCAGACATGAGACATCAGAGGTTCCTAACCTTTTTTTGGTTAGAGCCCATCTTTTCAAATGGTAATCTAGTCAGCGCCCCCTTGCGTAGGGTTGCCAGATATTGAAAACCTACATTTTGGGGAGGGGGGAGAAAATGTAAAAAATCGTTACGTGTTCGTTTCAGTTTCAAGGAAAGTGTACCTTAGGAAGAAAAAAAATCTTAAATGTTTCTAAAACGGTTTGTAAGCTTTAATTTAATAAAAATTTCAATCAATCGTAAACTGCAATGATTATAGTGTCACGAAATCGTCTTTCGGGACGCCGGGACAGGTTCTTAAAGACCGGAGCGATCCCGGAAAACCCGGACGTCTGGCAACCCTAGGTTTACGTTACGTAAATATCTTTTACTAATATAATACACAAAAACCTTATGCAAAATTTAAAATGCATAATAATATTAAATAATAAAAAAAAAGGTGCTTACCTATTTGGCCAAAATTATTTGTGAAAATAATGCAAAGTACACGACATAAATTATCTTTTTCTTCGTGATCTCTGTATAGATTGGCACTGCAGTGAACTTTAGTTTTACATTAATTTCTCTGAAGGAGTATCAAAACAAACGGGTACTGTTTCAAAAAAAATTCACTCTATTTATAGTAATTTTCAATGAACCCATCAGAACATTATAACTAGTACAATGTAAATAATTCAACAGAGAAAGATATTTACTAACAGGAAGAATGCAGACAAAATAAACAGAAATCCTGCACTTAGAGCTAAACGCATCATAAATGCAAGATTCTGTAGCAGTAAAAGAACTAAACCATGTAATGTAAATAATTCAACACAAAATAATATACATAAAGAAGGCAAAGGCAGCCGAACAAATTATCAGAAAAACTCTCCTAGCGTTGAAAAATTTTAACTGTTCAATAAAAGATTGCGCAGTTGCAACAAATCCTCATATTGAAAAAAGACAATTATAACTAGTAAAATGTAAATAATTCAACAGAGAAAGATATTTACTAACAGTGTTTGAATTGCCCTTCAGAACATGCAACAGATTCGGTGGTCTCTATACGCGATAACCTTGTTAGGACTTGCACAATGTCATTGTGTACGTACAGGCTAGTACAAACATGTTTATAAGCCAGGTTTATAGCCAAGAAGGTATACGTTATTTCAAACATGCGTTTATGTTTGATTAATAAGCATGTTCTTAATAGTATAGCCCAAGGGGGAGGGGAGCGCTGGTCCACAACGTACCTCTATTAGTCTTGGGCCAGTAGTGCCCCCCTAGATCTCCTCAACTCCCACGAGGGGCGGTAACGCCCCCGTTAGGAATCACGGCTTTACGATGTCAGACAACTTTTCTGAACAAAAACTTTTCTTCAAATGGTTAATTTACAAAAACAAATCTGGTTGTAGGTTTTTAGTTATTGGGGATCATCGGTTGAAAGTTGTGATATTTTGAAAAATGAAGTTTATCAAATTTGTGTAATAAGATCGGTGAGTGTTTTCATTCTACTTGCGCCTCTAAAATGCGTTGAAAAATTGTTTCCGTCTTCTGACCAAGAGCGATAAAAGTCTGGAAAAAGAAAGCAACCAGACATCTCAAGCTTTATAAGAAAAACTCATTTCTCATGACTCACATGGAACTCAAAAACATTTCATTTACTGATAAGGAATATTTCCTCTAGGCACAAAAAAAAATGTTTAAAACAGGAGCTATCAGTATAAAACATTTGCATCATTCATAAAAATAAAGTTCCAAGTTTCAAAGAAGTTTGAAATGCCATATATTTTTGCGTATGAACATAATCATAAAACAGCTGATGTGCGTGTATACATTCACGCCGCTATGAATTTTTGAAATTTACTTTTGGTACATACTGTTGACATACATCCACATTTAAAAACAATACTTTTAGTAAAATGATTCGTATGAACTGAAATTATTTCATATTTCTTAATTTAAGTTTACACCGGTTTGAATTAGTGACTTATTTTACATGTCATATTTGCACTCTTACTTTAATTAAAAATAACCCCAACTGTTTTATGCCAGTTTCATTTATGTTCATTAATCATGCAACATTTTTAGAGAATGGGTGATTTTACCCTTTCCAAAGTGATGCCCAAATGTTTTTGGTGTTGAAAAGTTTAGTTGTGGGTTAAAATACGATCTTAACTGTAACCTCACCATGATTTTCATTCTTTATAATCACAAGATATGGAGCTTTTCCGTCTTAATCTGGAAGAAGAAGGAGGACCTGAATTCGACACTAGTCTTATTCCGAGGTTAGACAGAAATTGTTAGTTGTGATAGAGGGAGTGTACCTTTAGGGGAAAAAAAGAGTTAAATTTATAACATATCATGAAATATATTTATTTAACACCAAAAAAATCTACAATACACTTCGGTGTAACCCCCTCACCACTCTCAAATTGATTGCTCTATTTTCTAAGAACTTTATTTAACTAAGAACTTTATTTAACTTTCTAAGAACTTTATTTAACTTCTAATTAATTACTCAGCTCCAAATCGTTATTAGTACGCTCCATTCCCCTTTAGAATCTGTGAGCCTAACGGCACACGTCTGCTCCCTTCCTAAGTCACCATGGCTCTGAAGATCTTCTTTGTTCTAACCTTAAAACCAATGCTTAGTGACCCTCATTAATTATTTATTTCGTCATATCGAATGTTCTTTTCGCTGAACTCAGCATTTCCTTTCTTAGCGCCAGCTCAAGGCTACGTCTACCTAAAATCCTCTCTGTGGTTCTTCGAAATTGAATCAAGCCGACTCATTAATTCTATTTTCACTGCAATACATTACGCCGCTTATTTGAACTCCCAGACTTTTAAATTGTTAAATCCTATATTTTAATAACTAAAATCCCGTTTTAAGGTCGCGCGATAGCCCCCCATATTTAATAGCCATATATATATATATATATATATATATATATAGATAGATAGATAGATAGATATGTGTATGTGTGTGTATAAGGAAAAGGTTAAACTCTTTACAAAATGTCGTACCCCGCAAGTGCGATGGAGGTAACAAAATTCCTGAAAATGATATTATATTTATACTTGAGACTGACGAATGCCCGACGTTTCAGCCCATAATGGACAGAGACTTGTCTTGCACAATTTGTAGCTCAAATTTTATAGAGCTGTGAGAATACAGCGAAGCACGCTCTAGTCACTGATGCAAAGAAAGGTATTAGTAACTCGCTTTCTACGAGTAGATCGACTACTCGGTGTTTGTTGGCTATAATAGACCGAAAAACCTTGTGGAGGGCGAAATCTAAACCATGCTGCTGGGAAACACTATAAAAATGAAATGTGGTTTTGGGCATATTACAAAAATGGAAGTAAATTAGATGGGCGAAAAAATTTTTAAGATACAAAATTGAGACAGGTTAACAAGCTGCCCAGAAACATTACAGTGTGAAACAGGTGGCTTTTTTTAATTAAAAGCGGCATTTTGTTTTTGGGGGGTAGATATCTAACTTAGTGCATATGACCATTCTTATAGAGTACTAGAAGGTAACCCGTCATTTTGACGTCATAATACTAATAATGACGTCATAATGGAAAAAGTATATGAAAGTTAAAAAATATCACGAATTATCTAACAATATTGCATTTAATCCACACCTTGTAAAAGCAAACCCTTTCATTATTTTTTATTTATTTAGTTTTTCATGCGAATGGAGTAGTAGACTGCCATCCAACCCGTCATTTTGACGTCATAATACTAATAATGACGTCATAATAGAAAAAGTATATGAAAGTTAAAAAATATCCCGAATTATCTAACAATATTGCATTTAATCCACACCTTGTAAAAGCAAACCCTTTCATTATTTTTTATTTATTTAGTTTTGCATGCGATTGGAGTAGTAGACTGCCATCCAGTTTATTACAGCTCACTACGCGATATGAATACTTGAGCTACTTGATTCATTCACATTCAAGTTTGTGTACTTTCAGAATTCATCGCTAAAGTAAACGGAATTTTTAAAAACTGCTAAATATACAGCTAAAAGCATCCAATAATTTTTAGTTCTGAATGTTTTATAGAAAAATAGGATGAACAAACGTGATTTGATAGAGAAGATATTAGTTTTTAGGTAAGAAAAAATTCTGATCCACATCTGAAATTGAAATTAAGCCTAACCGGCCGTTTGTTTACTGAGGGCTTCAATTGAAAGATGAGTACAGCCCGGAAGTGTTATACAGAGACAACAGCTATTATATATATAATTTCAAAATATTAACACTTTTATCAAATAAAAATTTATGCTTCCAGAACAAAATATCTGTCAGAGATTATTCACTCACAGTTAATGTATAAATAGCATAATAAAATTGCTTATAAATATATAAAATAATCTGCATTTTTCCCCTTTTCTGTATCTTTATACTAAACACTGACGCGTCCACATTTTTATCTGCATTAATCTCGTTCAATCATTAAATCCTATCTTAAGCTGTCGAAAAATTTTTCTTGTTATTTTTATAATTCTTACAAAGGCTTAAATATATATTTTTTTTAATAAGGAACAGTTTTTCTGGCCGTGAAGTAGATGTCTATAGGTAGATGGCGTTCAAATGTGAATTTTTCAAATGTTGATATTTTTATTGTTTAATCTTTTACCAGACATTTAAACAGGTCATGTTCTCGATGCATACTTATTTTTAATTGCTGGTGCACGTAAGATCTGTCATAGCTGCAATGCCCTCCAAGTTCTCAAATTTACCTCTGGAGGTCCGGGGTCAAGTGTTCCGGACTCGTCACTTGACTGGGTTCTAAATTACGGGACCGGCTTGCAGGGGATAGTGCTGGCCGCCTATATGGTGCCCCCTTAAATGAATGGCCAGCAGTGTTGCGGTGTAAGTTAAGGCAGCCGTCAGCGTTCGATGTTGACCATTACTGGTCTGGTGTCTGCAAGGCGTTGTCTGCAAGGCGTTGTCTGCTCATTAATTCCCATTCGGGCCAATGTCTAGAAACGACAAGTGCCCAGGGCCTTTTTATCGCATGGGCAAATCGGGACTTTGCCCAGGCCCCCCTGATGCTAGGGGCCCCTAAAACCCCCTTGGTGTATGTACCTAGTACTTCTAATAGTATATATAGCCCATGGATAGTTCTTAGAGGGGGCCCCCAAATAGCATCTGCGCAGGGGCCCCCAACGTTCATAATCGAGCCCTGCAAGTGCCTCCGAATTTCAGAATAAAATAAAAATAAAAAACTTACATTTAATTTACCACCATATCGGATTCTTTCAGCTCACTTTTGACCTGTAGAGAAAATTAGTTCATAACAGGTCAATTTGCATTTAAAGTTTGTTTTTTTTTTCAACCGTAGCGTGTTTTAGAGAAGAAAAATTCTAAACATATATAGATATGTTCGGAAAAATTATATAAATTTTTAAAATGTAATATAAATTATGCAAGTAATTATTTATATAAATAATTATATAATAAGTTACATTAATTATTTATATATTAATTATTTTATTAATTTATTAATTATGTTAAATTAATAACTATATTACTGTATTAATAATATAAATAATTAATTAATTGATTGTATAATTTTTTAAATTATATAAAAAAATTAAATTTAAATTATTCGAGAAAAATATGGTACACTTAAAATGCAAATATTTTCCTTTAATGGACGAAACTTTAAAAGAAAAAAAAAGAAAATATATAAATATGCAAAAAAGTACAGTCTATTAAAAATATCATTTTTTTAAATTAACGTTACTACAGCTGTAAAGGGGGAGATAAATTGCTTTTAAATACCAAACTCCATTTTGGAATGTGTTTAGGGAACGTGATTGGTTATAACTATGTCGGAACCGCCCATCGCAGTAGGTGGCACTTAGCACTCCGCACCTCACTTGGAAACCCGAAGATCTGAACCGGTACAGTCGGAGTACACAGCACAATTCAGTTTATTTATCTAGGTATGGAATTTTTTTCATCTTTAAAAGGATATATCCAAAATTCTTTCCAAGGTAGCTCGACGAAATTTTGTACCGCGTGCCTTTGTTTTGCTTTTATTTTGCTACTAGAAGGTAATCCGTCATTTTGACGTCATAATATTAATAATGACGTCATAATGGAAAAAGTATATGAAAGTTAAAAAATATCCCGAATTATCTAACAATATTGCATTTAATCCACACCTTGTAAAAGCAAACCCTTTCATTATTTTTTATTTATTTAGTTTTTCATGCGATTGGAGTAGTAGACTGCCATCCAGTTTTTCCCAGCTCACTACGTGATATGAATACTTGAGCTACTTGATTCATTCACATTCAAGTTTGTGTACTTTCAGAATTCATCGCAAAAGTAAACAGATTTTTAAAAACTGTTAAATATACAGCTAAGAGCATCCAATTTTTTTAGTTCTGAATGTTTTATAGAAAAATAGGCTGAACAAACGTGATTTGATGGAGAAGATATTAGTTTTTAGGTAAGAAAAATTCTGATCCACATCTGAAATTGAAATTAAGCCTAACCGGCTGTTTGTTTACCGAGGGCTTCAATTGAAAGATGAGTACAGCCCGGAAGTGTTATACAGAGACAACGGCTATTATATATATAATGAATGAATTTTATGCCTCAAAAAGTTTTTGAATTATACCAAAAATTCCAAAAACGTTTTCTCTGGGGCAAAACAATTTCTTAAAAGAAAATTTGATGCTCTTAAGTGTGAATACAATTTTAATAGATAATATTTTTTTAAACACTACTTTTGAAATTTTTTTTAAAAAGGGATCATTCTAGAATGTGAACAGAGAAAAAGAAATAAAGTTCTTTAACCAGGGCTCCTTAATATTTGCGATGCCAGCTTCAGTACACACTTTGATAACCAGTGTATTTCAAATGGGTAACTGGAAGACATTAATTCCAAATTTTAAAACTCAAAAAGAAATACCCCAGGGTGTTCCATTATAAAACTTATTTATTGAATCAGGCCATTTAAAACTTAAGTTACTTAAGTTACTGTACTACTTAAGTCCTGTAAATCAAAATATTTCAATATCGAGTAAAAAATGAGCTCATTTCCCACCAATGTGTACATTCATTCTAATAAAATCTTGTATCGTAGGCGGTCACATCTTGCATTCTTTAAGTGCTTTCTTTTACCTCTAGATGTCTGACCATTAGTATTTTTAATCCATAAGTCAAATGGAAGATTAAAATCTAAATGTGTAAGAGCCGCCTGATCACTTTGATGGATGCGGAAGACTTAAAATCGATTTGCGACTGTGTTTTTTTTTCGACGCGTGGAAGATTTTAAAGCTCCATAATTTACATAATGGTTATGGAATTTTTATCTCGGCTGTTCAGGAAATATTTCCGTCTCCTGATATATCTTTTTTCATGGGGCAATTTTCTTCTCAGAATTTACAGTGCAGGAAAAAATTATAAGAGACGTGAAACCGTTATTTACGGTCATCTTAGGTGGGATTTAAGTTTTTTTCGTGTAGTAAGTCAGGACCTTAAAGATTATAGAATACTCCCGCACGTGCGAAAGAAAAGAGAGTATTACGGGGAAAAGTCTTATACATTGGTCAAAATTATAACTGAAGCAGACATAATATTCGTTTATACGTCTCTCATTGACATATTTTTCTCAATTGGCGGTAAATTTCCTGTAGTGAATCATTTGGGTTTAATAATATTTCCAGAAAAAGATAAATATATGTCATTTTAAGAAATGATTGTCTTAACATTTCTTATCACTAGAACACCAGATACTGTAACTCTCAAACTTCATACGGTTTTACATACATTGACATGGATTTAAGGTTTATTGTCGCAATAAAATACAACTCGAAAACCCAAAATGTATTATGATGGCTGATAAATGTGTTTACGTGATTCAAGTGTTATTGAAACTTTTACTTATATCGAGATAGACAAAATTTCTCATATATAATACACTTAAGGCCTATTTTAATTATCAACTCAAAAGTCTGGACATTAACAAAATACGAAAAAAAACGAACTGCAAGTTTTGAAAGAAAAACTCTCTGGGGAATTCTTTCTGGAATCAGAGAAAATAATTGAGGAAGAATGATCATCCGTAAGAATATGAATTATTATATAAAAATCATATAATTATACTAGCTGAATACCCGTGCTTCGCAACGGAGTACATTCATATTAAATACGATGGTCAATGTATGCAGTTAATGTAAAAAAAAGTAATTATAATAAACACAACGGTCAATATATGCAATTAATGTAAATATATATATATATATATATATATATATATATATATATATATATATATATATATATATATATATATATATTTATTTATTTATTTATAAAAAAATCGTAACGGATGTTTTTATATACAAAATAATGTAGAAGAAAATATTGAAATTAAATCTAATAGAACATACTAAAGAATATAGTGCAGTTAATATAGTACAGTTTGAGGAATATTTCTTCTACTGTATTTTAATATTTTATTGGATAACGTGCAATCGTCAGCCGCATTAGAAAGAAAGAAAAAGTTTGTCAAGTTACTTCGTTGTTATAAACGTGACGCAAAAATAATTAAAAGTATCACAAAAAGAAAAGAAACGTGATCATCATTTAATAAATTAAATTCTAAAAATTAATCTTTAAAAATTCACCAAAAATCAGAAAGTAGAGATAAAGATTCGAAAGATATTTCATTTTAAAGGAATTTTTATGATCTTTCTCGTGGTGTAAAATTTTATAACCCTCAGATTATTATTTTAAATGCAAACTTTAAAGAATGTTACAAAAACAGCTTAAAAATTTACTTTTAAAAAATCTAAGAAGAATTTTTCAAAAATCTTTCTTAGTGCACGCCTACACTATAAGAATAATAGCCATTCAAAATTTTAGCTCTTTAGGTCCAGCCATTTGGTCTGTGCGTTGTATGTAAGTCAGTCAGTCAGTTACGGAACAGTTTTATATATATACACTAGCTAAAAACCCGCGCTTCGCTGCGGAGTACATTCAAATTAAAAACAACGGTCATTGTATGCAATTAATGCCAAAACAATAAATATATATATTTATAATAAATGCGACGATCAATATATACAATTGATGTAGAAAAAAATATATATATAGTTATAAAAAAATCGTAAGGGATATTTTTATAGACAAAATAATGTCCAATCGTCTGCCGCATTAGCAAAAAAAAAAAATTATTTGTCTATTTAGTTGTTGATGCACGGGACGATAAATAAAATTTAAAGTACCAGAAAAAGAAATCCCGTGATCCGCATTTAAGAAATTAAATTCTAAAAATGAATCTTTAAAAATTCACCAAAAATCAGAACATAGAGGTAAAGATTCCAAAAAGATTTTATTTTAAAGGAATTTTTATGATCTTTCTCATGATGTAAATTTTATAACCCTCAAATTATTAATTTAAATGTAAACTTAAAAAAAGTTACTAAAATAGCTAAAAAATTTAATTTAAAAAAATCTAAGAAGAATTTTTCAAAAATCTCTCTTAGTGCACCCCTACACTATAAGAAGAATCGCCATGCAAAATTTCAGCCCTTTAGGTCTAGCGGTTTGGTCTGTGCGTTGTAAGTCAGTCAGTGAGTCAGTTACGGAACTGTTTTATATAAACTGCTGGCCACCCAAATTTCAACACCAAGAAAGACAAGAGATAACACAACAAAATTTATTTTGTAGATAACATGTTGACCAAGTATCAAATGATTAAATTTATAGACTTCTGTGAAGTGTGGTTCCTGCCAAAATCAGTAGCCAGAGTAGCCGCCGTTGTTGGAGATCACCGCTGCCACACGCCTCGGCATTGATTCAAAGAGACTTTGGATGAGTTCTTGGGGTACAGCAGACCAAGCAGCTTCCACACATTGCCAAAGTTGATCTGCTGTGGCAGCTGGGGATGGAATCTGGGTCAATCGTAGAGCAACCATAGACCACATGTTTTCTATCGGCGAAAGATCCGGAGAGCGAGGCGGCCAGGGAAGCAATTCAATCTGGCGATTGACGAAGAACCGTTGGACAATGCGTGCCACGTGTGGTCGCGCATTATCCTGTTGAAATATGGCTGTGGGCAAGCCCTGAAGGTAAGGAAGGACAACTGGCTCCAACACCTCGGAGATGTAGCGCTGGCTGTTTAAAGTACCGGCAATGCGTACTAGAGGTGTGCGAGAGTGATATCCAATACCGCCCCATACCATAATACCCGGTGCAGGACCAGTGTGGCGGTGCATAACGCAGCTGTTCAGCATCCTCTCTTCACGGTGTCTCCAGACTCGAAAGCGACCATCGTGGTGTTGCAGACAGAAGCGTGACTCGTCAGTAAAGACAATTTCATTCCATTCTGCCGTCCACATCCTTCTTTCATCGCACCATTGGCGGCGGAGACGTCTGTGGTTCTGCGTCAAGGGTAGACGAAGCAATGGACGTCTTGCGGACAGACCACTCTGCTGTAAACGGCGTCGATTGGTACGCGCAGACACTGGATGATGCGTTACAGACTGCATGTGCTGTGCTATGGTTCGTGATGTGACTGAGCGATCCGTCACTGCCATGCGCACAATTTGCCTGTCATCACGTGAAGTGGTGCACTGAGGTGGATGCGATCGAACACGCCGGTCCGTCGTACCCTCCTGCATCCAACGATCACATATCCGCATTACAGTTGTATGGTTTCGTCCAACACGACTACCGATTTCCCTGAAAGATAATCCACAATCTCGGTAGGCCACTATCCTTCCTCTGTCGAACTCGGATACTTGATCAAAAGATGATCGCTGTTTTCGACGAGGCATAATTGATCATTTTTTTGAAAAAACCACAAAAAAACACAATTGCCGA
Source organism: Dolomedes plantarius (assembly GCA_907164885.2). Taxonomy (NCBI): domain Eukaryota; kingdom Metazoa; phylum Arthropoda; class Arachnida; order Araneae; family Dolomedidae; genus Dolomedes; species Dolomedes plantarius. Next base: position 28,805,395 of record OU015497.1, read on the forward strand.
ACTTGAAATCGTCGAAATCTCCAAGCCTTAAATAGCGCTTTGAAGTGGTGCCACAGGCGTGCGTGATGTGCGTCTGCGCTGAAATTCTAATCATTTGCATATCTCACCTCCGCTAATGCATGTTGTAAATTTCATGTTATTTGCGTGTTTCCTTCAGGGTGTTGCATTTACAGTGGCCAGCAGTGTATATAGATTATAAAACATTGGCTATTGATATTAAGAATCATACAATCTGTGTATCGTCTCATGTGTACAAAGTTACATTTCCTCTGACACGAGGGAGTGGTACATTTGAAGAGCATTTCGAGTGCGATTCACAATATCCCCAGTCAATGATGGTAACTCAATGGTGGTAACGTAAGGTTTAACTCAAACTAATAAAACAGTGATCAGTAGTGAAGGATATGTGAAAACCTTCTATCTGTGCAGCTAGTTTTTAGTATTCGTAACCAGTTTTCACTTGATAAATTTGTATTTAAAGCGAGACAGTTTAAATGAGAGCACTAAAAGGATACTGGCGATATAGAATAATGATATTATCACAGGTAGTCTTAAAAATCCCCGCAAACTGATATCCCCAACTTCTTTATAATAAGGTAATAGCAGATTTTCAGTCTCTTACGATATTATTTCTGTCAAGATATTAAATGCATTTATGATGTGTTTGAATCCTTATAAATTTATATCCTGGTGTCTCATTGCGGTTTTAAACTAAAATTATGCATTTAGGCCAGAAAGTTAATAAATCTGAAAAACAAATCCCCCTTATGAGTCGTGAGATCTACTTATCTTGTTCAACCAAATTTTAGGTAAAAATCTTCTTTAACTTTTACTTGTTGTTCCAACTTACATTTCCCTCAAACTTTATTCTCAGTTATACTGTATTTTTTTTCTCTCGAAACAAGTAACTGACGTTTTACTTCATCTTTATATATATAAAACAGTTTCGTAACTGACTGACTGACTGACATATAACGCACAGACCAAACAGCTGGACCTAAAGGGCTGAAATTTTGAATGGCGCTTCTTCCTATAGTGTAGGGGTGCACTAAGAGAGATTTTTGAAAAATTCTTCTTAGATTTTTTAAAATTAAATTTTTAAGCTGTTTTTGTAACATTCTTTAAATTTTGCATTTAAAATAATAATCCGAGGGTTATAAAATTTATATCGCGAGAAAGATCATAAAAATTCCTTTAAAATGAAATCTTTTTCGAATCTTTACCTTCATTTCCTGCTTTTTGGTGAATTTTTAGATTCATTTTTAGAATTTAATTTATTAAATGCTGATCACGTGGTTTCTTTTCTTTTTGTGATACTTTAAACTAATTTTGTGTCACGTGCATACCAACGAAATAGACAAAAATAATTTTTTTTTCTTGCTAATGCGGCGGACGATTGGACATTATCCCAAAAAATGTTTAAATACAGTAAAAGAAATGTTCCTCTAACTGTACTATATTAACTAGTACTATATAAACTGTACTATATAAGCTGTACTATATTCTTTGTTCTATTAGATTTAATTTGACTATTTTCTTCTGCATTATTTTGTCTATAAAAATATCCGTTATGAATTTTATGTACTATATTAACTAGTACTATATAAACTTGTACTATATAAACTGTACTATATTCTTTGTTCTATTAGATTTAATTTGACTATTTTCTTCAGCATTATTTTGTCTATAAAAATATCCGTTATGATTTTTTATAAATATATTCTTTCTTTTTTTTACATCAATTGCAAATATTGATCGTCGTTGTATTTATTACATATATATATATATTGGCATTAATTGCATACATTGACCGTTGTATTTAATTTGAATGTACTCCGTAGCGAAATATGGGTTTCAGCTAGTGATGCAATAAAAGACTCTATTGAAATATGAGTGTAGTAACGTTTACATTCTTATCTCGTAAAAAAAGATTTTTTTCAATGAAAGGAAGTGTTGAGCGTAGAATCTCAGAGAAAACCTATAATCACTGTATCTGCTTACGACACGTGAGAAAATAAATAATCCTTTTATTGCCTGCAGAGTAGCTCATATATTTTTCATCATTTTGCCTCCTACTATATTTCTACAGTGAGATTATACCTTAGATTTTGAAGTTTTGAAAGAACCTTTGTCGTTTGCTTAGATGCAATTTTCAGCTTCGTAAGAACTGGTAGCAAAAAAAAAAGTAAAAAAGAAATTCTGTAAGTAAGAAAGAACCCCCTTTCGGTACTTTTCCGTTAGCCGGGCGCAAGTAATAAATCGCCAAATATGGTTAATCGCATTTGCAACTGTTTCGTTTAATTAATAGTAACTCACTTGTAATCAAGTGATAAATCGCCAAATAAGGTAAGTCGCATTCTCAGCTATTTTGTTTAATTAATAGTAACTCACTTGTAATCAAGTGATAAATCGCCAAATATGGTAAGTCGCATTTTCAGCTATTTTGTTTAATTAATTGTAACTCACTTGTAATCAAGTGATAAATCGCTAAATATGGTAAGTCGCATTTTCAGCTGTTTTGTTTAATTAATTGTAATTCAGCTGTTTTGTTTAATTAATTGTTTGGCCTCCCCCGTAATGAAATGACTGAAGTTTTTTTGTGTGTTTATTTTACTATTAAATGTGTTACCATTAAAAGTGTGTATATTTATGACTGGGCTTTCTTGACTAAAAGTCGCCAACAAATCGCTTTATTAAATATGTTACTATTAAAAGTGTGTTTATTTATGTGTGCTTTGTTGATTAAAAGTCGCCAACACATCGCTTTATTAAATATGTTACTATTAAAAAGTGTGTTTATTTATGTGTGTGCGAAGAAAGCTGATAAAGTTCGTGGTTAATTTGCTTCCAATTTTTCTTCATGTTAATTTCGGGGTTATATAGTTAGGACGTTTTCTCCACATGATTCATACCCGTTGATCTGTCATCTTCTTCCAACGTTTCGTGTGTGACAATGCTTCTTCAAAATTTAGTCGATCTATTACCTATTAAACTGTTTTCCTAGGGTTGTTATCTTGGCGACTTTTCATTCCCGCCAATGGCGATACTTAATAGAGATAAAGCCAAATGCGCCCGGCTAACGGAAAAGTACCAAACTTTCAAAGTCTAGGATATCTTCACTGAAAAACCGAGACATTTCAGTCTACAATTTTTAAGAAGTTTGTATCGTCTATTAATCGTCTTTAGTAAGTTTCCGTACCGTATTAAATCGTTATGGTCTTTAATTTTGAATTTAATTACGAAAAGCTAATTTATAGCCTTCCACAACTACAATATGCGATCGCTGCAAAATCTATTTTGACGTCAAATATTGTATCATATTTATAATTGCTTACGAAATATACATTCTATCTCCCCCTCTCCCATATTTTCATTATGTAAAATAAAATCACATGCTACACAACGCATAGTTTGTCTTCCTTCCTTAAACTAGTACTATTCTTCTTCACTTTGCATAAATTTGAATACTTTTATGATGTCACCAGCTGAATACCGTGCTTTGGTACGGAGTACTTTCAAATTAAATACAACGATCAATGAATGCAATTAATGCCTATATATATATATATATATATATATATATATATATATAATAAATACAACGGTCAATGTATGCAATTAATGCCAAAAAAATATATAACAAAATCGTAACAGATGTTTTTGTAGACAAAATAATGTAGAAGAAAATATTCAAATTAAATACAACTGTTAATGTATACAATTAATTTATATGTTTAATATCCATATAAAACATACTAATTTGAATTAAATAGGGCAATGTCTCGCAGCATGTCACATCTCAACTCTTGCAGATTTTACTTCTTGTTTGGCTAGGAGTGGCAAAAAATTACATAATTAACACATTAATAACATGGCGTTCAATGAGCATTCTTACAGCTTGTTGAATAAAATGCTCTCAGATTACGCAAAGTCTTTAGATACGGTATCTAAACAAAGGTATATCAATAAATTAAACATTCAGGTACAGCCCGGAAAGGTTTATTCAGTATGTGACCTGTATTTATTGACAGAGGAAGACTGAAGTTACGATACAAGACGCTGGCCTGAAGTAACTTATCCTGATATCTACATATCTCAACATAATAATAATCATTCTCAACGAAAGAATGATTATATTCTCTTAAACCTTGCGAAATATTACAAAAAAAGTGTCAAAATACCTGTTAAATACAACTAATATGAGGAATTTTATAAATAAATTTAAATTATTTAACACAAAATGAAGTTATCGTCCAAAAACACATGCAAACGCATAGGAACTGCTTCTGTTTTCTGCCACCCGATAATAACGTCATCTATAGCAAACGAAAACTGACGTAGCCAGTGACGTTGCAACGTTTCGCCTTATTCTTAAAACACTTCCATCTCTATGAGTTTAGTGGTTCAATTTTATCTTTTACGGTATTTAAATATTTTTTTGTCAATTTATTTCGTTGTTATGCACGTGACGAAAAATTAATTTAAAGTATCACAAAAAGAAGAGAAACCACGTAATCAGCATTTAATAAATTAAATTCTAAAAATTAATCTTTAAAAATTCTTCAAAAATTAGAAAATGGAGGTAAATATTCGAAAAGGATTTCATTTTAAAGGAATTTTTACGATCTTTGCCGTGATATAAATTTTATAACCCCCAAATTATTATTTTAAATGCAAACTTTAAAAAAGTTACTAAAACAGCTTAAAAATTAACTAAGCATAAGAATTCCAATTACGAAGCAATGCCCGAATATGAAAGAAAACAAAATGTAGAAACTCTTTGTAAAAACTTATCAGGCCGACAAAATTTTTTCAAGAAGGTAAACACTATCCAAGAAGCAACTACACATGCAAGTTACATTGTAGCATGCAATATTGCTAAAAATAACAAAGCTCTCAGTGATGGGGAGTTCGTTAAACAATGCATGCTCCAAGTTTGTGATGTTTTATGTCCAGACAAGAAAAATAATTTTGAGACTGTAAGCTTATCTCGAAAAACGGTGACTTCTAGAATCGAAGCCATCGATAAAAATTTGACATCACAATTAGAGTCAAAGATTGGCCAGTTTAAATTTTGCTCCATAGCTGTGGATGAAAGCACTGATATAAGTGATACTGCTCAATTAGTATTATTTATAAGAGGTGTTGATGAGAACTTTGAAATTACCGAGGAACTGGCGTGCATGCGTTCTTTAAAGGGAACTACAACGGGATGTGATATTTTTCATGAATTTCTGGAATGGGATTTTAACTTTGAAAGTGCCTATAACAAATATTTGTAATATTACGACCGATGGAGCACCAAATATGACAGGAAAAAAATCTGGATTTCATGGACTCTTTAATCAAAACTATCCCGGGAACAATGTTGTTTTTCTACATTGTGTTATACATCAAGATGCATTGTGTAAATCTGCATTGAATATGAAACCCGTGCTTGATGCAATCGTGAAGCTTGTAAATACAGAGGCTGTTCACACATTTTTTAGACGATGCATATTGTATTCACAATACTAAATTACATAAATTTCTTGTGTTTTAAATGTTCTATTTGACATCCCTTATTCTGAACTATCTTTCGACACCGCAATTTCCAGGACAATAATGCCTTTTGAAGTGTCAGAAGAGGTATTCTATCCCATTCCTCCTGAACAGCTTTCCAGAGTCCTGTAAGGGTTTTGGGACGACGTTTGGATAATGCAGATTTTAAAAGTCCGAAAGCACAAAAATCCATAGGTGATACATCGGGAGATTTAGTAGGGATATCAGTGAAGGGTATGGCCTTGATACCAGTTTTTTGTTCCATTTCTTTTAGGGAATTTACGGTGGATTTTGATGTGTGACTGCTGGCTTTGTCCTGATGGAGTCTCACAGATTGATGGCACTGTGGGTAAAGCGATGGTATTTCATTCAGAAAAATTGGCGATAAAATAGGTTCCTGATAGTATTTGGAGTTAATCTTGACATTTTTTCCACTCTCTTTATTTTTAACTTGCCATTATAAGAAAAACCAGCAACAATCATGAATCCCTTAGAAAAACTTTCTTTCGATTCTTTGAACCATGTACTTAAATTTTTTCTCCCCTTTTATGATAATAAATGGCTCTTGTTTTGTTGCAATCATTTAAATACACCCATGATTCATCTATTGTGACAATTGTTTTCCATTTTTCTTTGGAAAAGTGTTTCTCATATAGAATTCTGCAGCGTGTCCTACGTTCAGCGGTATGATTTGGAAGAAGACGATGCACATTGCGTTTTTTCGCTTTCTTAAGATTTAAATGAACGTTTATCATTTTGTTTACAGTGGACACCGAGCATTTTAATGGTTTTGCTACCGTCCTTTGACTAGGGGGATTTTCTTTCAACATTAAACAACGTACCTTTGCAATAGTCGAAGATGTCCGTTTTTTCCTTGGATACTTGTTTGGAATTTTTGTCCCACTTGAGGCTCCAATTTGACGTTTTTTTCCTTTCTTGTTGACGATATTACCTATCGACGCTTTAGATATCACAAAATCATGACTCTCACATAGTTTTTGGATAACGGAGTATGCACATTTCTCTTCGGAAAGAGCATAAAAGTAGCCTTCGAACCACTGCTTTGTTAAAAACTCCATTTTGTATAAAAACAAAACTTTCAAGCCGGAGACGATAATTTTGACTTTTAAAAACATACTACAATTGCAATTATTTCTTTTGCAGCAAACGATTTTTTATTACAGCTACCAAAAATCGTCTAAAAAATGTGCGAACAGTCTCTGTACTATTTGATCTCGTGGGCTTACTCACAGGCAATTTCGGGATTTTCTTCAGTCTGTGCAATCTGAATACTCTGATGTACTGTATTACACGAAAGTAAGGTGGCTTAGTGCAGGATGTGTTTTCGAGCGAGTTTGGCAGCTGAAAGACGACATTGTGTCGTTCTTGCATGAGAAACAGTGTTCTGCGGAGTGCGAAATGTTAGAAGATACAGAATGGCTCTCAGACTTTGCATTTTTCACAGATCTTCTTTGTGATATGAGCAACTTGAATGTCCAGGTCCAAGGGAAAATCGATTTATCGACGATATCTGGGCCCATCTCAAAGCTTTTAAACTAAAACTTATCTGTTTTCTGGGCAGCTAGTTAAGAACGACTTGTCTCATTTCTTGAGGTTAAATTCAATACCCTCAGTAAATGAAGAAAAGCTTAAGAATTATGAAGATGGCTTGAAAAAACTGCATTTTGAGTTCGAACGCAGATTTCAATATTTCAGTGCCATTCAAACAGAATTGGATACTTTTACCATGCCTTTCAACGTAAATTGCGAAGCAGTGAGGTCAGATTTGCAGCTTGAATTAATTGAGTTGCAATCTAACAATCATCTCGAGCAGTTGTTCCTAAATATGCCAAAGTTAGAGTTTTACAAATCATTATCGAAAGTAAGTTTCCCAAATATAATATCTCACGCCGAGAAAATCAGTGCTATGTTTGCTTCATCTTATATATGTGAACAAGTGTTTTCAACTATGAACCTTAGAAAGAATTATTTCAGAAGTACACTGACAGATGAGCATTTAGCCACGTTCCTTAGAATCAGTACATCTCACTTCGAACCTCAATATAAGGAACTTTTAAAAATGAAATCGCAATTTCATTCATCTCATTAACATATTTAAATTGTAATACTTGCATATTGTTTTTAAAATTTAAAAAAAATTTATCTTGGCCCACCAAACTGTTTTTTTTTTCGATTTTTGGCCCGCGACTGAAAAAGTTTGCCCATCCCTAGTCTATGACAATACAATTAAATTTGTTCACGATACGCTACAAATACCTACGTGTATATACACTAAAAGTTTAGAGTTCACTTTTATACTCACCTTTCTCTTTAAAAATTTGTTTTACTTCCAACATTATTTATATCCGGAGATATCTATGCAAAATTGTTTTATTGCAAGTCATTTTTTCAGCACCAGTATATTTTTCTTATATTCTCTTTCTTAAAAATATAGTAGTTTAAAATAAAAACATTTGTTCGTTCACACATCTGCAAGAAATTTGCAATCTGAATGTATGATATAGTACATTAGAGATGTACCTATTTCTAGTCAATGTTTTTGTAATCTTCATTTTTTAAAGTCCATGATGAACGTTTTAAGCATTTATTTATTAAAAAATGTGGTGCAATAAAAATATGCATATTAACTAAAATTAACACATTTGAATACCGTTATATTTTTGAAGCTCGCAATAATCTTACAAAAGAATAACTGAGAAATCTGTTTTTCAGAATCAAATACTAAGTTAAATACAATTCAAATTTATAGAGACGGTTCCGCAAATGTTTAAGGGGATGCACTTCTAAAACTATCAAAAAAGGCAGAATACCTCTTTCTTTTTACGCTCTTATCTCAAGAGTAAAACTAACGCAGAGCATAGAAAGTAATCTATTCTCTGCCCAAAGAATATTTTCACCCAGTTTTCACTTAGCGTCTGCATCACTTTTTTTTTAATCTTCTGGTGAAAGGAGAACATATACAGCTCTCTTTTCAGGGAAGTATTTTATTTTAGGATTTAGCAAGGCATTGTAAAATAATGCAGTTATCTTGGAGCACTAATGAATAATGATTCTATAGGTTGATTCACTTTCGTTAGGATGAAGCAATTTGAACCGAATAAAATACCGGGTGATCATAAAAAAAAAAAATTGCCGATATATGGACCTCTAGCGGCTGTTCCGTTCAACTGATCGAGATGAGATTTCAGATATAGTTATTCAGAGGTATAAATTCGGGATTCTGTGAATGGCAAGAAAGTGGCGCTCGCGGTTACGGTTATAGGTACAGAAACTCGAAATTTTCAACTAGCAACACCCACTTTTTCCCTCGCATAATGCTCAGCGCATTCGAAAAACAGAGAGAGCGTTGGAACGGTACATGTATCACAAAAAACGGACGAGTTATGCACGCACAATAAACAGCTCTGCGAACGGCCAACAAAGACATGATCGGGGCGCACGGAGGACATTTGCATATGACAGAGGCTAGAAACAAATCACAGAACGTCATTTGCCAGATATTCAGCGTAGAAAACCGATAAAAAGCTCTCTGATCGTGTTTTTGTTAGCCATTCGCAGAGTTGTTTTTTTTGTGTGTGCATGCATAACGCGTCCGTTTTTTGTGATACACGTACCGTTCCAACGCTTTTTAGGGTTTTCGCATGCGCTGAGTATTTTGCGACGAGAAAAAGGGAGCGTTGCTATTTGAAAATTTCGAGTTTCTATGCTTATAACCGTAACCGTGAGATTCACTGTGTTGCCGTTCTCAGAATCCCGAGCTCATACCTCTGAATAACTATATCTGAAATCTCATCTCGATAGGTTGAACGGAACTAGAGGTCCACACACCGTTTTTGTTAGCCATTCACAGAGCTGTATTTTTGTGCGTGCATAATGCGTCCGTTTTTTGTGATACACGTACCGTTCCAACGCTTTTTAGGGTTTTCGCATACACTTAGCATTTTGCGACGGGAAAAAGTGGGTGTTACCATTTGAAAATTTCGAGTTTCTGTACCAATAACCGTAACCGTGAAAGCCATTTTGTTTCCATTCACAGAATTCTGAGCTCATACCTCTGAATAACTATAAGTGAAATCTCATCTCGATAGGTTAAACGGAACGGTCGCTAGAGGTCCATATATCGGCAAAGTTTCTTTATGACCACCCGGTACTTACAAACCTTGACGTGTTTGTAATCGATTGCATTCCATGCGATGCTGGAAGTGATCTTTGTTTTCTACCAGACACATTTAGAGGTGTCACTCCATATTTCTGAATGTATTGGCAAGAATATCCGGGAGAATAGCAGCAATTTCCCGTTGGACGTTTTCCTTCCCACCTTCCACAGTGCGAGGCCTGCTCCGATACAATTTTCCGAAAGGAAGAAGTCTGGTGGTGTCAGATCAGGACACTGTGGTGGCCAAGGCCCCTTTGAAATTACCCTGTTGCTGAAGACGGACTCCATTTTCGCCATGTTTCTTGCCGATGTGTGACACGTTGCTCCATCATGCTGGAGGTAACCTTTCGTCAACTCACGATCATCTAGTTGATTCACGAGCTGTCAAAAGAGGACCATGTGCACATCGGTGTTCACGGTGGTGTCGTAAAAAATGGGGCCTATGATGCAAAACCAAATCATTGGTGTTTAGTGAGTGCCATAGGGGTTTTCAGCTGCCCATATACGAGGTTTTGCGAATTAACATAACTTGAAAAATGGATCCACGCCTCCTCCAATAACCATGTGATGTGAAGTGTCATTTACTGAGGATCACGTTGTACGTTGTTTTGTTCAGATTGCTTCGTTCTACCGACAATTATTACAGAATATTCGGAGCTTGTTTCGAGTGAATTCCCATATACATCATTTATCTACTGAAGTTTATCGTCTTTCATTAGATGCTGAAATAATCATAAACATTTTTTTTTCAATGTGGAGGCACTTGTCACGAAGACATTTGCCTATAATTCACCGCAGTTTTGCTGGCCATTTTATTATGGAGGCGCCATATAGGTAGACCAGCATTGCCCCCTATGAAGGGACGACACAAAAGGAGGCATTTTAGTGGCGCTTCGCCAGGATAAACATAAAGTGTGTTATTTCTCTAATAGAGCATTAACATATGTGGTATAAAATTATATTAATTAATTTTATAATTGATTTAATACAAGTAAACTCCATCGTGTTTTACTTATGAGGAAACTACAAGATAAATTCAGTCAAGGTTTCCAATCTAACTTAAAAGCATATCAAATGAATTCCTTTAAAATGCAGAAAGTCGTTCGCACTTTATGGAAACAATTTAGTAATTAATTTTTGTCGTTTGTATTTTGAGATAAAAATTTGGCAGCTTCAGAATAATCGTCTGCTACTATTTTGTTTTGATTGGAATGTAAAATAAAAGATTTATTTTGACAATGGCTCCTAAAATTCATAGATAGCTCGAAGGTTACGTAACTGCGCTTTCCGAGAAGAAATATTCCTATCAACAAATTGTAAAGAGGTGTAAAATTCTCGGTTATGGCATTTCGAAAAAAGTTATTTATAATATATTAAATTTGAAATGAAAGAAATGTCTAAGGGAAAGTAAAAAGGAAAACATGACCACAAAATCGCATCTTAAGACTGTTCGAACGCAGGTAAATATCAAAAAAGTGAAGTCTCTGATCCTAAAAGAAAATCCGCCGACTCAAAGATCCATTGCATCGAAACTAGGAATGTCTTCTGGCACTGTAAGTAAAATCATTCATAAAGATTTGAAGTTAAAAAAGATGTTTAAACATAAATTTCATCTGCTTTTGCGAAAGCATAGTGTTGAAAGAAAAACAAATTGTAGAAAATTATATGAAAAACACCCAGCAGCTGAAAGATGGAAATTTGCGGTAACACTCGATGGGGCATGATTGCATTTAAGTCACTGTAATAAAAAAAAGATAAATTTTCTATTACTCAATTGACGGGGATGACCGCACGAATTGGCTTTGTCTGTGTACATAAAAGTTCCCAAAGGGATTCATGGTAGTTTCAGGATTTTGTTACAACGGCAAATTAAAAATCAAAAAGTTCCAAGTAAAGCCAAAATTAATTAATTCCCTCTACTATCAGCAGAATATTTTAGAACCAATTTTTGAAGAAGAAAATCCAGCCTTATATGGAAAGGACGTTGATAAATTTGAGCTTCATATGGACAAAGCCTTTAATCACACGTCTAAATCAACTGCCGCTTATTTAGCAAAGAAAGAATCAGAAACAGGAATAAGGTGTATCCCATTTAAAGAAATACCTGTAAAATCACCTGACGCTTCTCCAATGGACTTTTGCGCTTTCGGTTTATTTAAACGAGCCTCAGGAAAACGGCATCCAAGAACACTGAACAGACATTGGAAAACGGTCCAAGAGGAATAAGGTAAAACTGACATGACAGTACTAAGAAATTAAAAGGATAAAAAGAACTGCAAGATAAAAAGAACTTTTTATACACCATGTTTTAAATTTTCTGTTGAATCATATAAACTTGACAATTCTATGTATTAATAAAAACTTTTTTTTTTGATTTTTTTGATGAATTATCCCATCAACTTGAAAGAAAATGAAGATAATTGGAAGTGAACTTGCGTTTAACTTTTCGTTCCCGTCCCGGCCGACAGATGGCTGCACCAGTCTACAAACAAAATTAACTGAAAATAATAAAAACATGGTAAAAATCTGCTTAAAGATGTGCTAAAAGTATTTTAAAAATGCACTGGCATCGTGTTCTGAGCTATTCTAAAACTTTCAAATGTCTAGCTAGTCGGGAAGTTAGTTAAAAATCGATTGCAAGATTCGTACTGGACAAACACACAAACACACACACAAACAAGAAAGCAAGTTAATAAAAACATGGTAAAAATTTACTTTCATGGAAAATTCGAGCTAGAGCTATTGTCAAGAACCATGGCTATCGGCTAGAAGCAAATCGCCGCAAAAAATACGCATTTATGCATAAAACTTTACTATCAAAATCATTTCCATAAAGTGCGAACGACCTTCTGTACATAGTATATTTAACAATTTTTTCGCTTGTTTAAGGGGATGGTGTACTTTCAAATTACCAAAAATCGAGCAAAAATTGGAATTTTTTGGGGGGATGTATTAATATTTTAAAAACATGTAAATATTGGAATGAAATGCATTTAAAATGTGTCGTGAAAAGTAAAATGAAAACTTGGTGGCTTTACAAAAGTTAGTATTAAAGGTAGGTGAAAAAACATGTTTTAAATGTATTTTTCTCAAAATGAGTAATTTCCAGATTTGCAAGTCTTTAAAATGCTCCTCGCGTCATAATTTTTGACGAAAGTTTATAAAATTTATAATAAAGACTCCTGTAATACATGAAAATAAAGTTGTGTATCCATTTTAGGATTCGAGATCATTAAGGTTATCAAAGTTTAACTTAAGTGTACAAAAATACAAAAATTTCCAGAAAATTCAGAGTACAAGCATAAAAATATTTCCTGAAAATTAACTATTCGACGAAAGTACAAAAAAATACATAACTCTGTTCAGAAAGTTTATGAGCAATATAAATGCAAAATTAAGGGGGAAAGTTTAAAATTGAGTCGCAAGGAGCATTTTAAAGAAGGGTAATTTAATTTCAATTTTTTAATTATAAAATATTTTTTTTAAAATATCTATAAAATTTTATAAGGTGTTTAATATTGTTAGACTTCAATGAATATATAAGCAAAGTTTCATATCTCTGTGGCAAAAATTTCAAAAATCGCTGTAAAAGGTCCACCATCCCCTTAAATGGTATATATTCCCTAAATGATAGGATTCTCGGACATTCTCGCTCTAAAGAATAAAGAATTGTGTCTCCCAATAGATCCTCTGGATAAAATGATTCGCCCCTGGGCATTCGTTGCACGTACTCACCGTATATATTTTATTTACGTTAGTAACGAGTTACTCGAAAGAAAAAAATTTAAAAACTAGTTAAGTCGGAGACATCGAAATATACTTCAATTTTTACTTAGAGGAAGATTTTACTTCAAGAACTGAGGGATTATCTAGAGCATGGCCACGAAAATAAATTTCTAATAGAAATAATTTTATTAGCTTAAATGTAACGGGGTTTATGGAACTCAGTGCTACCAATATAGATGTTTAATTTTTGTCTTATTTGTCTAAAGAAACTACCGCGGGTTATTAACGTAGGAATACTTACCGTTGCTTACCTCTTTTGTATGTATATATGTATGTATGTGTTATGTATATATGTGTCTATATATATGTACTTTAGGGTGTTTCATTTTGTAAGGCAAAAAAAATGTAAAATTTTTGCAGACTTTTCTTACGCCCCCAGTCTCAGTAACTTAAAAAATATATATGCCAAATTTCAAGAAGATTGGATAATATTTAGAGGTTGCACACTTTGATCAGTTTTGTAAAAGTAGGCAAAAAATATGATTTTTCAATATTAATTACTTCTACTTGGAAAACTAGAAGTAACAAACTTAAAATAATATTAAAACTAGACTCTAAGATTAATAGGTAGTATGATAGGGAAAATATGTGTTATATTAATCAACTTTGAATGATGCAATTCCTTCTTTTGTTCGCTTTGTGACCACTTTTCTGTGAAGCTCGGCTACCCTCAACAAGAATTATTTTTGTTGTTCGTCCCTAACCGATTCGTTAAGCCTTTTTTTTTATCAGAGCAATTCCTCTTTCTGCGGTATCATTGACCACCTTAAGAGCGTTCACACGGCTTCTTAGAGAATCACTGCAGTATTCTGTCACGTCGTAGATCCCAAAGAATTCAAAGAATGTCTTTGTTTTATTAGTAACGAAAGGGATCAGGTCTTTTCCTTCAAAAAAAATTGTTTTTTTTCCCTTTAATCATTTATTTCCTTTTTCTTTACAGGTTTGGTTTTCTGAGTTTTTAGTAATATTTTTCTTTTCAGTCTGCGTAATACGTTCGTCCAAAAAACCAATTCTACGTTTGTTTCTGACAGATACCAAAGATGTCTCTTAGCAACTGTGAGAGCGCTTTTTTTGACGTCTGCATCTGGGTAAGTGCTCAGAAGCTGTAGCATATCCAAATCTTTCTTTTGAACCCATCAACTTACTTAGCATTATTGCCTCGAGCCAAAAGCGATCATTAATGATGCTGACTAAAGGTGCAACCCGTTTCTTTTCTTTCAATTCTCGTTGAGGAATATTCAACTGTTTAGAGAAGAGGAAAATTTTAAGTGCATATATTGCCTTAGCCATCCACCTTGCAGTGGCGTAGCGAGCATAACTGGCGCCCGGGACACGATACCTTTGTGGCCCCCCCTTACCCCAGAAAAACATATAGTAATATAATATATAGACCCTATATTGGCGCCCTCGAAAAACATATAATAACATAATATGTAGACCTTATATTGGCACTCCCCCCCGAAAAGCATATAGTAACATAATATATAGACCTTATGTTGGTGCCCTCCCCTAAAAACATATAGTAATATAATATATAGACCTTATATTGGCACCCCCCACAAAATAATATAGTAATATAATATATATATATACCTTATATTGGCGACCTCCCCGAAAAACATATAGTAATATAATATATAGACCTTATATTGGGGCCCTCCCCTGAAAAACATATAGTAATATAATATATAGACCTTATATTGGCATCCACCTTGAAAACATATAGTAATATAATATATGGATCTTACATTGGCGCCCCTCTGCGAGTGGCGCCCGGGGCATGATAGACCCCCCTTGCCCCCCCTTTGCTACGCCACTGCCACCTTGCTTGATGCAGAGCCCCTGGAATCCAGAAGCTGAAGTCGTTTTTATACCAACCTACTAGGTACAGGAGTGAGAGTTGTAATAACTCTTTGTAGTCTTCTCTTGGATGACTTCCGTCTTTTAGGACATTTTGGATGTAGTTAACCATTTTCACTCGTTGTTCTTCTAGAAAGCCTTGAACGGGACTTTCTTCATCCAACATTATCGTATATGAATTCTTATCAAGTGAAGCCCATAGACTTTGGAACTTCCGAAAAATCTGAATGTCAGGACCACTTGATGGTATACCACAACACTCCTTTCGATATTAGTTTATGGGTGCGATAACGGAAAGCCAACCACAACAATGTTCGTCCGAATTCCCTTTCAATTCTGGTACACTCCCCTTCGATCAGTCTTGTATTAGATGCTGTGGTATCAAAAGATATACCGATGATATTGTCACGTAGCCCAATCCAGTCCTCTTCCCGAATGACTACTTCACCCGTGCATTTCAGGGCAACAGGGGCAAAATCTTTGCCAGTCACTAGAACTGTAACTCTTTCTTCCAATGTTTTTAGACTCCCATTGTGAACTAAGGGCAACAGTTTACTATCCCAATGCAAGACCAAACGAGGAGGATTTCCAAAGAATGACTCTTCAATTTTCTTTGCCATATACTTCTATTGATCACCCGAGCTCGGTAAACGGTAGCTGCAGATACGGTTAGTAATAGTTAAAGTTAGGATAAAGTTGATTAATATAACACATGATTTGCCTATCATACTATCTATTAATATTACTGTCTAGTTTTTATATTAATTTAAGTTTGTGATTTCTAGTTTTCCCAATAAAAGTAACTAACACTGAAACATCGTAATTTTTGCCTCCTTTTACAAAACTGATCAAAGTGTGCATCCTCTAAATATTATCCAATCTTCCTGAAATTTGGCATATATATCTTTTACATCACTGAGACTCGGGGCGTAAGCAAAGTCATATGAAAATCCCCTCTTTGGAAAAACGAAACACCCTAATGTACATATATATATAGTACATAGTAGCTGAAAACACGTACTTCGCTACGGAGTACATTCAAATTAAATACAACGGTCAATGTATGCAATTCATGCCAAATATATATATATTTATATATTATATGATAAATACGACGATCAATGTATACGATTGATGTAATATATATATATATATATATATATATATATATATATATATATATATATATATATATAAATATATATTTATAAGAAAATCGTAATGTAGAAGAAAATATTCAAATTAAATCTAATATAAAGAATACTAAAGAATATAGTACAGTTAATATAGTACAGTTTGAGGAACATTTCTTTTACTATATTTTAATATTTTTTTGGATAATGTCCAATCGTCTGCCGCATTAGCAAGTGGGAAAATATTTTTTTGTCAATTTCATTGTTATGGACGTGACGATAAATTTATTTAAAGTACCAGGAAAAGAAATCACGTGATCAACATTTAATAAATTAAATTCTAAAATTTATTTTTTAAATATTCACCAAAAATCAGAAATGGAGGTAATGATTCGAAAAAGATCTCATTTTAAAGAAATTTTTATGATCTTTCTCGTGATATAAATTTTATAACCCTCAAATTATTGTTTTAAATGCAAACTTAAAAAAAGTCACTAAAACAGCTTAAAAATTTAATTTAAAAAAATCTAAGAAGAATTTTTCAAAAATATTTCTTAGTTCACCCCTACACCATAAGAAGAATCTCCATACAAAATTTCAGCCCTTTAGGTCCAGCGGTTTGGTCTGTGAGTTGTAAGTCAGTCAGTGAGTCAGTTACGGAACTGTTTTATATATATAGATATGTAAGTCAAAAGTTTGACGTATTTTGGTACTTTTCTGTTTAACTGTTTACTGCTTGTCCAAGCGATACAGACTGGGTTTGGCGCTCTGCCAAAGTTATAACTCGCGAGGTGCGGACGGACGGTTTTAGCGTCTGAAATTTTGCTTTCCGGAGGACCGTTAATGAGGAACGTGATCCTACGTTAAAACTTTTCAACCCTGATGAGTCCCCTGTTTAAAAATTTTTGTTCCCTGTAAATATATTCGTTTAAAGGTTTAAAACAAAGCTTTTATTATCAATATAACACTTTTATTAACTTCCCTATCAAATACAACAACGCATTTTATTGTCTGCTTACTAATGATAACTTTTTATCTGTTTAGACTAATAAATTCCTTTTATGTAAATAAGAAATGTTATCACAACTGAATGAACTAAATTAATTGTTCTTACGCGTTCAGCAATATATTCTAGAGTTGTTTTAACGGCGGCTTTTGTATTTTTCCAATAAAGTTCCACCGTATTAATCAAGTTGTTCCCTTGACATTTTTTTTATTACGGTCTAATCTCTTCATTCGGTAAACTTAGCCCCCCCCCCAACCTCCCTTCACTTCATCTGAAGACTGCGACTGAGTGCGCATCGGAAAGAAATTATCATCAGCGCAGTAATTTAAGATTCCGCTTCTTTTCCAGTTTAAGATTCGGAGATTAACCACCTTCAACAATCAACTGATAATGCACACCAGCAAATTCATTCGCGCTAATAGATACAAGTTTAATAGCGTGGCTGTTCATTACCGAGATAAATCGGCTTATCTTTAATATCCTGTCCAACGTCTAAGCTATGAATATTTAATGATCACCCTTTTCAAATGGGTGAGCTGGCTCTCTCTCCACTCCTCTTTCATCTGACACCCTCGCTTTCTTTTTTAAGGAGAAGCATAATATTTCTGTCTCTGTGATGAATGAGGTGATTGAAATAAAAAACGAGACTAAGTCCTTGCTGCGTCATGGGAATGGATGAAATCAGAGAAATAGGGATCATTCTTTTTTTTTCACACGAATAGATACTTTCTATCTTACGCACAAACATTGTAGATAAAGAATTCTCACTACCGATTGTTTCAGTGTTTTTTATTTGATTTCCAGTGTTTAATATCGAAATTTCGTTGTTTGTTAACCTTTTCTTTACGGGACAAGGTACGGCCCGTAACCTTATATATATATATTTATTTATTTATTTGTGTGTGTGTGTTTGTACATATATATACATATATACATATATATATATATGCATATGTATATACATATATATATGCATATATATATATACATATATGCATATATATATACATATATATATGCATATATACAGAGGCTGTTCGCACGTTTTTTAGACGATTTTGGTAAGTGGTAATAAAAAATTGTTTGGTGCAAAAGAAATAATTGCAATTGAACTATGTTTTTAAAAGTCAAACTTATCGTCTGCGGCTTGAAAGTTTTGTTTTTATTCAAAATGGCGTTTTTAACAAAGCAGTGGTTCGAAGGCTACATTTATGCTCTTTCCGAAGAAAAATATGCATACTCCGTTATCCAAAAACGATGTGAGGGTCATGGTTTTGTGATATCTAAAGCGTCGATAGGTAATATCATCAACAAGAAAGGAAAAAAACGTCAAAATGGAGCCTCAAATGGGACAAAAATTCCAAACAAGTATCCAAGGAAAAAACGGACATCTTCGACTATTGCAAAGGTACGTTGTTTAATGTTAAAATAAAATCCCCATATTCAAAGGACAGTTGAAAAATCATTAAAATGCTCGGTGTCCACTGTAAACAAAACGATAAACGTTGATTTAAATCTTAAGAAAGCGAAAAAATGCAATGTGCATCATCTTCTTCCAAATCATATCGCTGAACGCAGGACACGCTGCAGAATTCTATATGAGAAACACTTATCCAAAGAAAAATGGAAAACAATTGTCACAATAGATGAATCATGGGTGTTGTAAGGACTTCGCCTAAAAACAAGACTGACAGCCTTTAATATTTACAAAATGCTTTATTGGCATTCTAGATTAAATATAGGCTCTATACAATAATTACAAAATAAACATTATCTAAGGATAATTCGCGGGTTCAGGATATCATGAGAGGAACGCGGCAGGCTCTCCGTCTCTGGCACACGTCCGACGACGAGGGTTGTTCACACCTGTAAGGAAAAATCAACTGCCCCCTAATACATCAAGGTGTCGACTATATATCAGCTCATTCTTCGTGGGGGTTCCTTTTAAGTTACCGCTTGCCGCTCTGTGCCTTCAAGCGTCTGACCAGCCGACACTAGCCTTTCATCTGGACTCCATTGTCAACCAGGGAACCGTTTCAAAAGAGGTTCCTTTCTTGAAGTGTATCGAAGAGTCACTACGACACGGCTTTGTGTAACTAAACGGAAGGTCACCTTTCGGCACTGATAAATCACCTTAGATGACAAAGACGGGTGTCCCTTGGAATTTACCCGTAGGGACCGTCAAGTCATTACAGTCTATAATTATTCCCCTCCCTAGAGGTTTTTCTGCAGAAGTTTTCACCTGCAAAAAACAGAACAAAAACATGGTCCTTCTCAGGACAATTTCAATTATAAAACTTTTCCCGAAGGCAAATGCACGCCCAATTGATATTACGAGTAGACCGTTAATTTTGATCAAACTCTGGCTTTACCTTCATGAAAGAAAATTTTTAACTGTACTTCAAAGTATCATTTTAAAAGCACATCAAAAGGAATTTATAATTAAAATTTACGCACTTTAAAATCTCTAATAAGAGAACATGCCGTAGCAAAGAAATTATAAAAATTACACAATAATATAACAAGTCATGGCAAAAATTTTAAATAAAATCGTATACTAATACATGTCATATCAAAAAAACTTTAAATTCATAGAACACTAGTACATACACATGACACTACATAAAAAACATTATAACTAGTAAATCACTCAACTGGGATCCCATAATTTACCTTAATTGTGATCAGATGACACAAATAAATTCTCAAATTGATATTAAACACAGTTATAATGAAACAACTTTACACAAATAAAATTAAACACAAATCCAAAATGGATACCTAAACTTCATACAGAACATATCATCACGGTTACTAATACACATGAAAATTTTAAATTTTCTTACTTATCTTTTTAATACATTTAACACTTATCGTCATAAAAACAATTTAATACTCGGCATTCCGTAGATCCTGGATCAGGGAACTTAATTCGTTCACGATTACCTGTGATCCAATCTGCCGTTTCCATTTAAGTGGACAGTCATCAGTGACCTAAATTTAAATATTCATTTTATCCTACTATAGGATTCACAATCGATTTAGGGTCTAATTTTTCAGTACTGACTGACATAAAATTATAACATAATAGCTCATTGGCTCATTCCTTATCCAAAAAAAATTCACAAACCTCACATTCCTTGTAATCACTTGGATTCTTTGACAACACTTACATTTATCTGTTGTCGTAACAACTCTTCAGACAAAACTTATCGATTTCACAATAAATCATCCAATTGCTGTATTCAAACACCGTACGGAGTGCATTTTGACTCCAATTACTACCTTCTTAGGTATACGCAAAATCATACACATTTGCATTTAAAAGTTAGCCAATACCTTTCTGAGGCATTCTACTGGCTTATGCAACAAACAAAACAGAACATAAAATGTTACAATTGAACATTAATTAAAGCATATCTGAGGCATTCCAACACGGCATACATAAAACCGTCATATGGCGTTTGCCACTACAAAACCGTTATATTATGATAACGTCAAAGGAATTTCACCTGAATTTTCCTTTATAGGAAAACTCAACTTCTATGGTCGAGTCGTTCAAATTTACAAACAATTACATGTTACAATTCATAAAAAAAAACATTACTCAAACGAATACACATTAATTTCTGGTCACATTTTTACACTGAAACTACAATTAATCAACATACTTATAATATACATTTAAACTTTTACGACTAAACTTCGGCTTAGCCTGGTGTTCGGCGGGAATTAACATGGTTAAGACGTTTCATATTATTCTTAACATTAGGACATTTCCCCTTTTGACATTTGTCACAAGCCGACACGTAATCATTTATGTCTAAGTGACAATATGGCCAGTAAAAATACTGAGTTAATGATTCTTTCATCTTAGCAACGCCTAAATGAACATTAGTATGTTCGTGGCAGAGTCTTTTTAATTTCTCTCGATACTTTCGAGGCACAATAAGCAGTTTTCTAGTGGTTCCATCGTTATTTTTTTTCTGGTAAAATAACATCTCTTTTACCACTACGTACTTATTTTCTTCGTGCGTCTTCTTTTTCGTCCTATCAAAAATTACTTTTAATTCTTCATCCTCACTTTGTGCAACTCTAAATTCTTCGGGTGAAGTCTTTAATAAGTCGGGAGTAATTATTCGTTTCTCCTGGAGAGGCAAGATAGTCGCGCTCTCTTCAGCAGGGATTTCTTCTACCGCTTCTGCTCCGGGGATCACTTGCTCTATTTTCGTTATTTCATCTCCCGTGTCTAGTCTTTCTCTATCTAATTTTAGTTTTCCGGCCCGAGTTTGCACAGTCTTTTTCACCGGAACTTCTACATTCCTGTTGATCTTCTCAAGCAAGGCTGCCGTTTTATTTCCTAACAAATAGTGTTTCTGCTCGAAATCCGTATTGCTGACAGCTGCTCTAGTTATGGTGTTGCCCCATTCACATTTTAAATCGACCTCTGCTATAGGTAAGCAAACGGATGAATCTAACAAAGGTGCACTGACATAAACGTGCTCTCCTGTGTACATATGGGGTTGTACCAAATTTTTAGAAATCAGATCAATGCTTGCTCCTGTGTCTCTCAGAATAGACGTAGATTTTCCATTAACGACTCCGTGACTGATATAAGGAGTCATCACGCCACTAGAGTCTCCTCCACTAGTTTCTGTTGCCGCGATAATTTCCGTCTCTTTAAGTTTAGGGCACTGTGGTCTCAGATAGTCATAAGAACCACACTCGTAACAACGAAGCTGTTTTCTTTTCTCAAAAATTCTTTCCTTGTTTTGTCCACTAGAAGCTTCTTTTTCCACATCTTTTTTTTCTTTCTTCTCTTCCTTAAATTTATGGTTATTGTTAAATGGCTTATTAATTTTATCTGTGGACTTTTGATTCTTTGGGAATTCTCTTGTTCGGAAACTGTCTTGTAAGCTTTCATACTTATCGATTTTTTCCGCTAATTCTAAAGGAGTATTAATCTGCATCCACTGCTCCAAAAAATGATCTTTTATATCGGCAGGTACCCGTCTCTTCATCTGTTCCGTTATGTGTAGGTCTCTCAGTTTCTTAAATGTAGTGATTTCTAAATCTGCTATCCATTCATCATAATAGCCACTAAGCTCATGGGCATAATTCCTCCATGACTTATCTGCGAGTTTAGGATGGCGATAAAACAGTTGTTTTAATTTTTCTGTATTCATCCTAAATCTCTGGAGAATCATCTCTTTGACGTAGTCATAATCTTTTGCCTGTTCTGGCGATTCTCTGGCCATCATGTTGGAAATTTCTGGGGTTAGTACCCCTAACAAATATGGCACCCAATCTTGTTTAGGGACTCCCGCCATCTCTGCTCTTCTCTCGAAATTAATTAGATACAGGCCCATTTCGTCCCGTTTCTCGTCAAATTTCTGTATGGTTTTAAGGAGCTGAATGTTCTGAGTTGCGTCTGCATCTCTGTCCCTCCCATTTCGGGCTCTATTGTCTCCATTATTTCCTAATTCCAGTCTCCTCATTTCGAGAGTAAGTTGGTCTTGACGAATTTTGTCTTCTCTTTCTCTCTCTCTCTCTTCTCGTTTCGCTTCTTTCTCTTCTTGGCGAAGTCTCTCTTCACGTTCCTTTCTATCTTCAATAATACGCTCTAGTGCTAGTCTAGCGTCTTCTTCGACGTAATTTTCATTTTCTGTAATAATCTTCTTAATTTCGAAAATCTTAAGCGTATCGTCAGCTAGTCCTCCTAACTCCTCCGAAAGCTCTAAAAGGTCCTCTTTCTTACCCTTAGTTAAAAAGGACATTTTTCCAACTTTAGGATTACTAATTTTATGATAAACAATAAAATTATCCCTCAGCTACTAGCCATAACCTTCCGACGGTATATGTCCTAACCGTAACTAACAAGTTCAAAACTGATCAATTTTAGACTGAACTATAATTTTAGCCCTTATGAACACCAAACTAGCACCGCACAATATAAACATTCACAATTTACTCAATACCTATCAAATCCAAATACCGAACTCTTATATTGAATACACATAAACAGAATTCTCAAGTTAATCAATACTCTATATAGATTTCCAACACAGTAATACACAAATACTAAATTATCACTGTTAATATCAAAGCATAAGAAACTTAAATATATCTGTTACTATTAAAAGAAAAAAAATACTAAATAAACACTGTTATTATCAAAAGCAAAAAAAAAATTCACTTTCTTTAAAAATAGAGAAAAAACATACAGTATTTGCAATTAACAAAACACAGAAATTGGCTAAACTTATTGCAATTCCTAACAAACAAAATATTGGTTCTTTACTTGAACACTAACTGGTTACTCATTCATATACCATAAAAACACACAGAAATTGGTTTTACTTATCACAATTCCTAAAACAATAGTTCCTACTTAGAACTTCAAATGGTTAACTCATACACCATTAAAACACAGAAATTGATTTAAATCATCCAAATTTCTAATATAAAATATCAGTTCTAAAATATCAGTTCTTAATACGAACTCTAAATGGCTACTTATACATATACCATTTAAAAAAACACAGAAATTGATTTAATTCATCAAAATTTCTAAAATATCAGTTCTTAATACGAACACTAAATGGCTACTTATAAATATACCATTTAAAAAAAAACACAGAAATTGATTTAATTCATCAAAATTTCTAAAATATCAGTTCTTAATACGAACTCTAAACGGTTAACTTGTACATATACCATTTAAAAAAAAACACAATAAAATAATTTTTACTTATTGCATTTATACAAAACCATTATTTAGTTTTTAAATCAAAGCCAGAATCTGATAAAAAGAATCGGCCTACCTGTAATCCTTTCGTTCATCACTGATATCCTATCACTCTTCTGACACCATTTAATAACAGTCTGTAAGGACTTCGCCTAAAAACAAGACTGACCGCCTTTAATATTTACAAAATGCTTTATTGGCATTCTAGATTAAATATAGGCTCTATACAATAATTACAAAATAAACATTATCTAAGGATAATTCGCGGGTTCAGGATATCATGAGAGGAACGCGGGAGGCTCTCCGTCTCTGGCACACGTCCGACGACGAGGGTTGTTCACACCTGTAAGGAAAAATCAACTGCCCCCTAATACATCAAGGTGTCGACTATATATCCGCTCATTCTTCGTGAGGGTTCCTTTTAAGTTGCCGCTTGCCGCTCTGTGCCTTCAAGCGTCTGACCAGCCGACACTAGCCTTTCATCTGGACTCCATTGTCAACCAGGGAACCGTTTCAAAAGAGGTTCCTTTCTTGAAGTGTATCGAAGAGTCACTACGACACGGCTTTGTGTAACTAAACGGAAGGTCACCTTTCGGCACTGATAAATCACCTTAGATGACAAAGACGGGTGTCCCTTGGAATTTACCCGTAGGGACCGTCAAGTCATTACAGTGTATTTAAATGATTGCAACAAAAAAAGAGCCATTTATTATCATAAAAGGGGAGAAAAACATGGTTCAAAGAATCGAAGGTACATGGTTCAAAGAATCGAAAGAAAGTTTTTCTAAAGGATTCATGATTGTTGCTGGTTTTTCTTATAATGGCAAGTTAAAAATAAAGAGAGTGGAAAAAAATGTCAAGATTAACTCCAAATACTATCAGGAACATATTTTATCGCCAATTTTTCTGAATGAAATACCATCGCTTTACCCACAGTGCCATCAATCTGTGAGACTCCATCAGGACAAAGCTAGCAGTCACACATCAAAATCCACTGTAAATTTCCTAAAAGAAATGGAACAAAAAACTGGTATCAAAGCCATACCCTTCACTGATATCCCTACTAAATCTCCCGATGTATCACCTGTGGATTTTTGTGCTTTCGGACTTTTAAAATCTGCATTATTCAAACGTCGACCCAAAACATTTACAGGACTCTGGAAAGCTGTTCAGGAGGAATGGGATAGAATACCTCTTCTGACACTTCAAAAGGCATTATTATCCAGGAAATTGCGGTGTCGAAAGATAGTTCAGAATAAGGGATGTCAAATAGAACATTTAAAATACAAGAATTTTATGTAATTTAGTTTTGTGAATATAATATACATCGTCTAAAAAATGTGTGAACAGCTTCTGTATATATACATATATGCATATATATATATGCATAACATATATATATATATACATATATATATATATATACATATACACACGCACGCACACACACACACATATATACAGTCAAACCCGCTTAATGGAATATCGGTTAAAAGAATATCCCGTTTAATGTAATAAATTTTCAATGTCCCAAATCGTAGTAATTTGTTTCTGTGTTAAATTTCCCGGTTAATGGAATATATTGTTTTGAAGTTATCCCGCTTAAAGGAATAATATTTAGCCTTGACGATATCGATCTTTTTCTATTTCGCGCACTTCTTTTCAGAATTTTTTTTTTTTTTTTTTGTAAACTGCAATAATGAATGTGCAGTAACTGAAAGTCTTTCAAAGCAATTTTGTCACTTCGTAGAAAGTGTCCAATCGCAGGAAATGGGGATTTCTTCGGTTTTGAAGGGCAATTCATTGTTGCTGTTTTTGCTAGCCGCAACCCCCGCCCTCCCCTTATTGCTCAAACGCTGGCCTACGTTTCCCTATTCAGAGAATGAACAATAGGCTTCATCCCCAAATGAGAGCTAGAAAATGAGAGTGCGTGTGTGTGTGTGTGTGAAGGAAATGTGAAACTTCAACAGGTCCTTATCTTGAAAGGGAAGTGGATTACCAACTGTAACGAATCTCTTCGGAGAAGCGCAACATTTAACTTGGGGGATCTCTAGCCTTGAACATTTAACTGTACATTTTCTACGGCGATTAGTTCGACAGTTCGCTTTCGTGAAATCAGTAATCTTTCTTGTGCTTTACAATGTCTTTGAGACGAAAAGATCTTACTTTAAAAGAAAAAGTAAAAGTCAGAAAGTTTGCAAAAGTAAATAAGTGTACGAAATTAGAACTCTCAAAAAAGTTTGAGATATCCCAAGCTCAAGTTTCGAAATTGTTAAAAAATAAAGAAAAAGTCTTGAACGACTGGAAATGCAATAAAAATCTTAATCAAAAACGAAAACGTACAGGAAAAGAATATGAAGTTGAAGATGCTCTTCTTCAGTGGTTTGCTGAAAAACGAGCTTGTAATGTTCCTATTAGTGGATTATTATTGAATCAGAAAGCTGAAGATTTAGCACAACAGTTAAATATAACTGATTTTAAAGCTACAAATGGTTGGTTGTGCAGATGGAAAGCAAGAAACCAAATTTCTTTCAAAAAAATTCACTGTGAAGCAAGTGATGCTGATGAAGCCGCTGCCAGTTCTTGGAAAAATGTAGTATTACCTGCTTTATTACAAAGCTACAGTTCTTCTTGTATCTGTAACTGTGACGAAACAGCACTTTATTACAGAGCAATGCCTGATGGGACTTTGTGCTTAAAAGGAGAAATTTGTTGGAGGAAAAATCCCGAAAGACAGACTGATAGTTTTATACTCTAGTAATGCTGACGGCAGTCATAAAATGCCTCTTTTTGTAATCGGGAAATCCAAAAGCCCACGATGTTTTAGAGGTGTAAAACCCCTTCCAGTTAAACACGAAGCGAATTCAAAAGCTTGGATGACTGCTAATTTCTTTCAAAACTGGTTAGTGTCATTTGACAATGAGATGAATAAGATGAAAAGAAAAGTTATCCTTTTTATCGATAATTGTCAAGCCCACAAAGTCGACGTACGACTAGAAAATGTAGCACTTCATTTTTTGCCTCCGAATACTACAGCTATTTTACAGCCAATCGACCAGGGAATTATATCACTTTTTAAGAGGAATTATAGAAAAGAAATCGTTAAAAAGATAATAGCTTGCATAGATGATACTAGTGGATTTTCTATCAATAGCTCAACTAGTAAAATTATTAGAAACATTTCAATTCTTACAGCTGTTCATATGATGAACAAATCATGGAATAATATTTCATCTGACGCAATAAAAAGTTGTTTCTTAAAATGTAAATTTTCAACACACGTAACAAATGATGAATTAAATGATGAATCAATTACAAACGCAAATGATTTACCACCAGAAGGAATGACAGAAGAAAATTTTCCAATTTTGTAAACTTCGACAATGATTTGGTAGAATGTGGTGAAACTTCAGACCCTCAATTTGATCAAAGCGAAGTCGATGAAGATGAATTTGATGAAGAATGTACCATTAAAAAGGTTCCGTCACATGTTGAAGTTAATAAGGCTTGTGATATTATAAGACGTTTCTTGGAAACGAAGCCAAATGCAGACTTTCATTTATTTTATAAACTAGAAAATAAAATAACAGATTTGCTGCATTCACAGAACAGTAAACATTCTAAAATATCCAACTTCTTTAGCAACAAATAAGTAAGTAACATTGTAATTATTTCCAAAAAATTAAGGGAAATTTGTATATTCTACAATAAAATTAGCTCATTTTTCATCAATTTTCTAAATTTTAATGTGGTTAAATTGTTTCTTACTTTTAATTAATAATTGTTTGTTAATTATAATAATTTAAATATGCCTATGGTTTAGGCAATTTTTAATGCTTTCTAGGTTTAACTGTAACTTTAAACATTGTGGGCGTGTCAATGGGATCCCGGATAATGGAATATCCCGCTTATTAGAATCATTTTTCGTGGCAAATTGGCTATTCCATTAAGCGGGCTCGTATGTATATATATGTGTGTGTGTGTGTGTGTGCGTGTTGTCGCCAAACGAGAATGTAAATTTTAATGTTTTCTTTTGTTTTGTTTCTCAGTAGAAATTAGACTGCACAATTGTTACGAGGACGCAACAAGGTCAGTATGGCCGATTGTTGTCGCCAAACGAGAATGCAGAGAGCGGGAGTAAGTGTGGAGCGCCACCGTGGGCTGACGGGCCCTGCAGCGAGTGGAGGAGAGAGTCGGTAGACACCGTGTTGAGCAGACGTGCTCTGGCAGACGTGCCATAGGTTTCATTCATTGTCTATTATAAATGTTACATGTATGTTCGTTGGTGTAGTAATAAATGTTGTAGTTGTCTTAAAGAAAGTGAACTGATTGAGAAGAGTCAGAGTCAATTAATGGAACTGTTAACCACCACCTTTGCCATCCGTGACGGACTTTTTTTATTCTAACACACACACATATATATATATATATATATATATATATATATATATATATATATATATATATATATATATATATATATATATATATATATATATATATATATATATATATATATATATATATATATATATATATATATATATAATATATATATATATAATATATATATATATATATATATATATATATATATATATATAATCCCCTTAATGACGTTCTTACAAAGGGAGTTCTAAAGAAGGAATTGAAAAAATGGGCCCCTTAAGCTAAAGGTTAATCAGTTTAGATAATACAAACGCTATGGAGTATACTCTTCTAAGCAGACAAATTTTGTAAAATAATAATAATAATAATAATTTAAGCACATTTTCTAATTTATTGATTTGAGTTGCTTGTAAACTTTTGCCACTTTTACTGTAAAGAAATATTTCAATGCGAGTTTATAACATTATGCAATTTAAGATATTTTATCGAAACCACTAAAATTACATAAAATTATTCTCGTATTACTTTAGTAAAATAACTAAACATTTGAAAAAGAAAAAAGGTCCCT
This sequence comes from Dolomedes plantarius, assembly GCA_907164885.2. NCBI lineage: Eukaryota > Metazoa > Arthropoda > Arachnida > Araneae > Dolomedidae > Dolomedes > Dolomedes plantarius. The sequence continues at coordinate 28,834,603 of OU015497.1, forward strand.
TCTTTGTATTAAAATTATATGCTCGGCAGAACTTTACATATCTGTCTGGTATTCAACATTATTTTTCTGTTTTAACAAATTTTCATTTTTTCACTTTCCAATTGTTCACTCAATAATTATGCCCGCTTTACTCAGTCCTAGTTTTTGGATGAATCTGGCACAGCCCTCACCTATGGATCCAATTGAAGAAACATGTTAGGTAGACTTATTTGGAAAGTTTGACGTGGCCAGAAGACTGAATAATTCACAAAATTGAAAGAAACCCCCGAGTCGAATCCTTTGAAAAAATTCATTTGCGCAGACAGCTTTATGCTTTTGGCATGAAGAAGCCATTCAAAGCTGAATGGTATTAACTGTTGTCTAGACCAGCGGTTCTCAACCTGGGGGGCGTAGAAGAATTTCAGGGGAGGCGTGAGTTTAAAAAAAAGCAAAATAAGAAGTAAAACTAACTGTAATTTACTGTACTCAATTTTGCACTCAGAATGTAACCGTAACATATTTTCGACATACGAACACGAACACGGTAATTGTCGTACACGATAATTTTTGTAATTGCAAAAACACGATAATTGTCGTACGTCTGGACGTTGAAAGTGACCTGAGGTGTGCTTTGTCATAGTTACAACCTCATATTCAAAAACTTGTCAAGGACAAACAGTGCCAGCCCTCTCATTAATGTTGTGAAAGTGACTGGTATTACATGCCAACCTCACCTAGATCCTCGATTACCTCAAATATATTTGATCTGTATTTAATTCTTTAATTTCATATGTTCTAATAATAATATGTTCCAAATTAAGATATGAGTAGTAATATTAAATTTTGTGTATGAAATTATCTATTCTATATTTTCATTTAATAACCAGATTCAGTTTCAAATTCCGATTGTATTACTTGTATTGACCACATATGGTGGTGATGGTGGGAGGGGGGGGGGCGTGACCTCACATCAGTGTTCAAAGGGGGGCACAGAGCCTGAAAGGTTGAGAACCCCTGGTCTAGACTATCGATGGCCATCTGGCGACTCGCGGGTTGCATATAGCCCGGCAGGACAATTTAATCGCCAGCGGCAAAAAAGCAGTTTGAAAAAGATTATAGTGTTATATATAATACGAAATACTTCAATCACTTGTTCTCTGTTCGGCAGCACTTATTGCCGAAAGTACCTTTTCCAACGTGAAACACGCTTAAGTTTGTGGAAAGAAGTAGGCTTAGAGATAAAAATTTATCTCACCTCTTTCATGTTTCGTCATCCCAAATCGACGTTGATTTTACTTCCTTTGCTGCATCAAGTTCCCGTCCGAAAACATCTGATTAAATTGTTTCTACTCTTTGGTTATTAAGGAAACAGATTTTATGTTTTGTTTTATTTTGACACTAGCTGAAAACCCGCACTTCGTTACGGAGAACATTCAAATTAAATACAACGGTCAATGTATGCAATTAATGCAAAATAATTAAATATATATATTTATAATAAATACGACGATCAATGTATACAATTGATGTAAAAAAAAAATATATATATACAGTATATTTATAAAAAAACTGTAAGGGATATTTATTTTTTTTATATTATCCAATCGTCTGCTGCATTAGAAAGAAAAAAAATAATTTTTTGTCTATTTAGTTGTTATGCACGGGACGATAAATTAATTTAAAGTACCAGAAAAAGAAAGCACGTGATCAGCATTTAATAAATTAAATTCTAAAAATGAATCTTTAAAAATTCCCCAAAAATCAGAAAATCGAGGTAAAGATTCCAAAAAGATTTCATTTTGAAGGAATTTTTATGATCTTTCTCGTGATATAAATTTTATAACCCTCAAATTATTATTTTAAATGAAAACTTAAAAAAAGTTACAAAAACAGCTTAAAAATTTCATTTAAAAAAATCTAAGAAGAATTTTTAAAAAATCTTTCTTAGTGCACCCCTACACTATAAGAAGAATCGCCATGCAAAATTTCAGCCCTTTTATTTCCCGCGGTTTGGTCTGTACGTTGTATGTCAGTCAGTCAATTAGTCATTCAGTCAGTCAGTTACGGAACTGTTTAATATATATATTATATATATGTTTTATATATATATGTTTTTGTCCTCTGAAATAATTGTTTTTTTTTTCCAAAATTCAAATGTATTTTTATTTTATGTATAGGATTTCAAAAAAGAGCGTTTGAATTTTTTTTCCAATGCCAAGGCAAAAGAGATTACAAAGGAACGATGAAATAAAAACAGAAGACCGAAGTCATTGCCCTAGGAACGTTCTTGCTTTCCAATATTTCGACACCTCTATAGACCCGCGAAGAGCCCCACATCGGAGCAGGTGGTCCCTTTGCATTACTTCTCCAGAAGTGAGTCCTTATGTGAATTTTTTTATTACATCATAGCTTTTTAAGCCGTGCTAAAAGTTAGTGTAGCATTTCTCGAGCTATAAGCATGACGTCACATTGAAGTGGCTGCATCGTGTAACAATGGCATATTTTAGGTCGCCATTTTTTAATAGCGTTATTTGGAAAGGAAAATAAACAATCTGGCTATTTTTTTTTGAGTTAGACTTTTAATTGAGGCATAATGGACATACTAGTAAGATAAATCTTTCTCATTCTGGAATAACCTTTTCTGGGAAACATTTTTTTTTCAAATAAACTCTTTTAAGATGAATAGATCGTCAAGCATTAAATAATAGTTAATTTGCTTGTGCTATTTTAGCAACAAAAACTTCCTTGACACCGAGTCATAAATTTTATTATAGAATATTAAACTCTAAACTTTCAACTATAACATTTAATAACCTATTCGAAATTTTAGCAAAGGGTTCTTCAAAAAAAACTAACGTTTTGGCTCCGTCAGACCTCAGTGATAAATCTCCATGATTTCAGTCCTTTCTTCATGGCAATACAATTGGGCTTAGAGTTCATTTTATTAATAGCTAGCGGCCCGTCCCGACTTTGTCCGGGTTGAACAAAATATTATACCAATAAATTTCCAGTTGATAGCCAATAAATTGTAAATCTTTTTTCACCTTAATAATAACCTAAATAATACCTTAAATTAATTTTACGTTAGTTAATAATTAAAATAAATTTTTTAAAAGAAAAAGGCGTGCCGGAGAACGGATAGGTTCGAACCGCTAGCGCCAGAACAGAAGCCCACCGCGATAGCACCACGCTAAGGATCGTTGAAGACTTCGGCACAAAAAGCGGTAGAGGACAGTAGCGGTAACAATGGAGATTGTTAGGATTAAGCCCCTAACTTTATTTCTACTGATTAGATATACATAATATATAGCCTATGTCCATCTGGAATAATGTACCTTTCAAACAGTGAAAGGATTTTTCAAATAGGTGCAGTGGTTCTGAAGATTACCCTTCCACGTACAAAATCGCTCTCTCTTTATATATAAGTATAGATAGCACCACGCTAAGGATCGTTGAAGACTTCGGCACAAAAAGCGGTAGAGGACAGTAGCGGTAACAATGGAGATTGTTAGGATTAAGCCCCTAACTTTATTTCTACTGATCAGATATACATAATATATAGCCTATGTCCATCTGGAATAATGTACCTTTCAAACAGTGAAAGAATTTTTCAAATAGGTGCAGTGGTTCTGAAGATTACCCTTCCACGTACAAAATCGCTCTCTCTTTATATATAAGTATAGATAGCACCACGCTAAGGATCGTTGAAGACTTCGGCACAAAAAGCGGTAGAGGACAGTAGCGGTAACAATGGAGATTGTTAGGATTAAGCCCCTAACTTTATTTCTACTGATCAGATATACATAATATATAGCCTATGTCCATCTGGAATAATGTACCTTTCAAACAGTGAAAGAATTTTTCAAATAGGTGCAGTGGTTCTGAAGATTACCCTTCCACGTACAAAATCGCTCTCTCTTTATATATGAGTATAGATAGGGAACGATCAACATGAAGCTCTAATTTTACCATAAAGGTCTCTATGAACGTGTTTCCAACGCATAATTCAGATAACTTGGAAGGCGACATTCTCCTCCTCTATATCGTGTTAGATTTAATAAATGAGTTAGAGTACTAATGATCAATAACCGAAATATATGCATGGTTCTATTCGTTGTGAAGCAATAACAGAATAATCAAGGTTCTAACTGATGCTTCCATAATGGGTTACGAATAAAAGAAATTATGAAGTTAAATTCCCGAAACAAAAAGAAACCTGAAAGTAAAAGCTAAAAAACAAAAACCTGAAAATTGAAGTTAAAACCTATGAAGGGAGAAGGCTGAAAAATTAAAAACTTGAAACATTTTCTGAGAGGCAGTAACGACATGACTAGGAATTAAAGAAATTAATATGCACAAATTTATTGACGGAGATGAAATATTACATTTTTTATCTGATTCATAAACATCGCAAAACGAAACCGTCTTCAATTACAGCATGACACATACACCACTTACATGAAATCGTTATTGATTTCATTACGATACTAATAAAATTTTGGGTCCACATAAATTCGCTGGTGAAAAATTTTTCAAACTTAAAACAATTAAGATAAATAGAAAAAAATAAAAATAAAATTATTCTGCTGCAGCAAAAAGAAAAAAACGAAAAGACTGAGCGTGCCCATAACGGAAGTTTCATCTCTCGCATGGTCGTCTCTCCATCATGCTCCACAGGGATTTACCTTTGGCGCTTTCTGGATCGTATATGTCCCGAGCTCGCCTCCCTTCCGAATATATATATATATATATATATATATATATATATATATATATATATATATATATATATATATACATACATACATACATATATATATATATATATATATATATATATATATATATATATATATATATATATATATATATATATATACATACATACATACATATATATATATATATATATATATATATATATATATATATATATATATATATATATATATATATATATATACAGAGGCTATTCGCACATTTTTTAGACGATTTTGGTAAGCGGTAATAAAAAATCGCTTGCTGCAAAAGAAATAATTGCAATTGTACTATGTTTTTAAAAGTCAAAATTATCGTCTGCGGCTTGAAAGTTTTATTTTTATTCAAAATGGCGTTTTTAACAAAGCAGTGGTTCGAAGGCTACATTTATGCTCTTTCCGAAGAGAAATATGCATACTCCGTTATCCAAAAACGATGTGAGAGTCATGGTATTGTGATATCTAAAGCTGATATCTAAAGATGTATTATGGGTGTATTTAAATGATTGCAACAAAAAAAGAGCCATTTATTATCATAAAAGGGGAGAAAATATTTAAGTACATGGTTCAAAGAATCGAAAGAAAGTTTTTCTAAGGGATTCAAGAGAGTGGAAAGAGAGAGTTTTTGAGAGTGACAGCCCACATCCAAGAGAGTGGCAAGAGAGTTTTTCTAAGAGAGTGGAAAAAAAGGCAAGATTAACTCCAAATACTATCAGGAACATATTTTATCGCCAATTTTTCTGAATGAAATACCATCGCTTTACCCACAGTGCCATCAATCTGTGAGACTCCATCAGGACAAAGCTAGCAGTCACACATCAAAATCCACTGTAAATTTCCTAAAAGAAATGGAACAAAAAACTGGTATCAAGGCCATACCCTTCACTGATATCCCTACTAAATCTCCCGATGTATCACCTATGGATTTTTGTGCTTTCGGACTTTTAAAATCTGCATTATCCAAACGTCGTCCCAAAACCCATTTAAAAAAACATAATGAGTTCTTAGATGTAGTTCATTTGTTTGAAACATTTTTAAGACATTTTCAAAGCCCTATATTAGGAAAAATTTCACTCTTTAGCTGAAACATTGAATGTCTTTCGAATGGAGAGATATTAACAGAAAACTACACATCAAGCTGAATTACTATAAAATGGAAGATAAATACACCAAAACGGCAATTATTTGCCATTTCCACAAATGTTGCATCGTAATTCTATTTCATCATTCTAGCTGACTTCCTAAAATGCTTAACAATATAGATAATGCTTTTATCCAGAATGTCTGTCGCTTCTCTTCTTTAAGCGTCCCTTTTATTCCTTTCTGTATCATGAATATTTTACTTTAGTTTTAAAAAAAAGTTGTCTGGAAATTAGTGCACTTAAATCTTTCGTATAAAAGCGAACTATAATGATTTTTTACATTCTTTTACTTGAAAAAAATCTCTTGAGTCAAATAGCATCTGAAGATGTTCTCATATAATTAGTTTCATGGTAATATAGTTCAATAGTACTGGTGTATACTCCAAATGTTAGTTAAACTCTTTCTTTCTGGCTTCTAAAACTTTTAAATAAAATTGTGTTTAAATTTTGATGATAATGCATTGAATAAGAAAGGAAACGGTTTATTTAAGTTGTGATTCATCAGCCGTGTTTTGTGGAAGACAGGGCTGCAAATACACCTGTATGTTGAATACATACGTGCTCTATACGTGGGACAAAACATTCCTAATTTATTATTAGTTTACAACGTCATGAGTTTATTTTATATATTATTTATCTGTGAATTATGCTTTGTCCCCTTTTATATTAATTTTTTCTAGTTTTCTGTACATCCTAACTCCACGCAGAATAATGACATTCGGATTTTGAAGTTAAAATTTAAGAGAGATCGATCAATATGATTTAATTTAGCTGCCTTGATTAATGGATGCCCATAGGGCAGTATTAAAGAGTTATAGCGAATTTTAATGACCAACTGAAGTCTATTGTAGAATTGAGTTTTCAACTTGAAAATAAATATAGTATAAGGACCTTACTCATAAAATGTACACCTACTGACACTTCTTAACATCCCAATGTTAGATTCTAAATCTTTCACCCCGCGTTATTCCTTACACCTATTAGTTCTTACACTGGGCACTAACCTTTCCTATTTCCTGGTTAAGTTTAAATACTGGTGTGATGACTTAGCTGTCTGCGAAGAACATAATACGGTCTTAATGGGACAGTGGACTTTCAGAATTGTGAAATTTGTCCAAAAATTTGATTTTTTTTATTTTATTGAATTGTGAAACTACGGACGAGTAGGAATGTGTTGCAAAAATAATTTTTAATTTCTGTGATTACTTTCCAAGTTATAGGCATTTGTATTTAATTTAGATATTATGTGGTTACTAATAGCAATAACTTCAAATGTGTTTTTCTCAAAATAAAAATTTTCATGTCATACGAATATTTAAACTGCTCCAGGCTCATTTCTAATCATCGTATTGCTTTGAAATTTAAGTTTTATATACTTAACTGTATATCAAATAAAATTTCAGTTGTTTCTTATAATATGGCCATTTCTTATAATATGGTTGTTTTCGTTTGCTTATAATATGGTTATTGAAAAAAATTATGCTTCGTAGCTCAGAATTTCTAAATTTTGTACTTGAAAAGATAATTTATAGGTATTTTGCGTAATAAAAAGGGTGTTTCCACTATTATTTTTTTTCTCTTTAAATTTTTAATGAATGCTTAAAATAAGAAATAAATTTCATTGTTAGTTCTTTAAGGTATCCTGTAAATAAAAATTACCATATTATAAGCAAACGAAATGCGGATGGAACATTTTTTATTAGGCCAATTTTTGATATAATTAATAATTCATAATTCATAAATTATTAATATTTCATCTTTAAATTTTAACCACTTTTACATATCTATGGTACAAATCACATATTCAAATTTCAAGCAAATCCATTCTAAACAAAAAAAGTTAGGTTTGAAGGTCCACTGTCCCCTTAACCACACTCCAAGATTGATATCAACGGCGTCCTCACTGGTTCAGGAAACTCTCGAAATTAAAAATCTTTGGTCGTACCACATAATTAGCCCATCTCACGCAATCTTCATTTTAACAATTCAGGGCTTATAGATATTACAGAATTTGTCCGTAAACTTCAACACATAGGAGAGTTGGCTTAAAATAGCTGATTACACTGTACAACATGAAAAATGCCCTTCAGAGGAAAAGGTGTGTTTCTTGTATAAGTTTGGCTTAAAATAATGAATCTGTAATTATTTTTTGTTTACCATGCACCATTTTCCCCAAAATCCACATTTTTGCAATGGAAATCTATACTGTAGCGGTAAGTGCGCTCTGTGCCTTTCAACCATTTACAGCTATGGCATGTTCCCATCATGAAATCACACAGGCAGAGCTTAACGATCTTGTACGGGACTTAAAACTCTCTCAAACAGACTCAGAATTACTGGGTTCTAAGCTTCAAAGTTGGAATCTATTAGAGAAAGGTGTAAAAATAAGTTTATTTAGAAGACTACAAAGCCATTTTTTAGACTATTTTGCGAAGAAAGATGACATCGTATATTGCTGTGATATGAATGGCCTATTTCAAGCACTGAGACATGAACATAATCCAGCAGAGTGGCGCCTGTTTATTGACTCGTCCAAACGTAGTCTCATAGCAGTGCTCCTCCATATAGGCAATGTTTGTCCGTCTGCTCCTGAAGCATATTCTACAAATACAAGGAAACTAATGAAGTCATGAATGCTATACTGAAGTTAATTGAGTGCACTACATTCAAATGGCACATTTGGGGATATTTGAAAGCCATTGGGATATCAACAGGCATGCAATAGAAGGGACAAATCACTCACTTCCCCCCCCCCCAGTTCTCACTTCCGGGGGGGAAGTCTCACTTCCGGGGGGGAGTTTCACTTCCCCCCCCCAGTTCTCACTTCCGGGGGTATTCTCACTTCCCCCCTCCTCTTTCTCTGTGAATGGGTGCTGCTTTCTCTGTGAATGGGACAGCCGTGTCAGAAAAAATCAACGCATCCGTAAACAGTGGCATCCAAGAAAAAGCTTCATTCCTGGCACCAAAATTACAATATCACGTTTACTACTTGTGAATCCGTAATGTGTCTTTCTCCCACCATTGCACATTAAATTCGGTTTGATGAAAACATTTGTAAAAGCTTTGAACAGAGAAGAAGTGGCTTTCTTGCATCTCAGGAATAAATTCAATCATTTAAGTGAGGCAAAGGTAAAAGAAGTGGTTTTTATTGGCCCACAAATTAAAGCAGTCTTTCATGATGAATAGTTTGAAAATAAACTGTCACAAGCAGAAAAAGAAGCCTGTCTGGCATTCAAATCAGTGTTCTCACGTTTCCTTGGAAATGAAAAAGCTGAAAACTATGAACATCTTGTTGGTGACATGGTGAAATGCTTTCGTGTTATAGGTTGCAATATGTCTTTAAAACTATACTTTTTTGACTCACATCTGGACTTCTTTCCTCAAACCCTTGGCGCAATTAGTGATGAGCATGAGGAAAGGTTTCACCAGGACATCTCTATGTTTGAAAAGCGTTTCAGTGGACGATGGAATGGAAATACACTGGTGTAAGAAATTTAGAGACTTTGCAGACTTGGTCGATTATCTCTAGAACTACTGTACCGATTTTAATGAAATTTGATATGTACATACATTGATACAATACAAAACAAATAACCATTCAATAATTGTAATACACACGCATGATCGTGCGTAACAGTCGATGGAGTCGGAAGGTATGAAACAGCGGTTGCAGAATAAACAAACAAATGGGTTAATAAATGGGTTAATAGGGGGTATGGTCCCCTCTTACAGATATACAGCAGCGTGATTTCATACTTGAAATAAGGCAGTTTATCATTTCCTATGGCAATTGATCCCACTCGTTCAGCAATGCTGTTTTCATTCCCTGGATGGTTCTCGGATGGGGTTGCGAGTTGCAATTGCCCTCCCCAGAGCGTCCCATACATGCCCTATAGGGTTAAGGTCTGGAGATCTGGCTGGCCAATCCATCCGGCGAATATCCTCACTCTCTAGAAATTCGTCGACCAGAAGAGCTCTATGTGTCCTCGCGTTATCGTCCATTAAAATGAACTTAGGGCCAACTGCACCCCTGAAAAGGCTAACATAGGGCTCCAAGACCTCATTCCTATACCTCACACCGGTCACAGTGCCTCTTTCAAAGACATGGAGAGCTTTACAGCCATCCAACATGATGCCTGCCCAGACCATTAAACCTCCTCCGCCATAATGGTCGATTTCGCGGACATTGGAGGGTAGGTAGCGGGTCTCTGGTGCTCTCTATATAAACGTACGGCGAGAAGCGGTGTTTAGGCTGAACCGGGACTCATCAGTGAAGAGAATGGTCGTCCATTGATCCATACTCCAATCTCTATGCTCTCTGCACCATGATAAACGGATTCTCCTGTTCGTAGAAGTGAGCGGGACACAAACAGCAGGTCTTCTTGCAAACAACACTCTCTCATGAAGTCTTTTGGAAACAGTCACCCTTGATACACGAGTTCCTGTGGCTGCAAACAAGTCACGAGAGAGCTGAGAATCTGTAGCACTCCTGTTATACTCGCTATAATCGTCTCGCTATAATCGACAAATGGCGATCTTCTCTGGCCGTCGTGGCTCTTGGACGACTTTGTCCAGTCTTTCTCTCGATGGATCCGGTATCCTGGAACTGTTTCCATAAGTTACACACGACGCTGGGCGTTAAATTGAACTCTCTACAAATTTGGACTTGAGATTGGCCTTCTTCTAGCCTCCCCACAATTCACCACCTCATTCCATCATCTAAACGTTGGTGGTTACTCATTTTTACTGTTACAATCTGAAATTAACCGATTGCTGCAAAATTAACCCATCTATTAACCCATTTTTTTGTTTATTCTGCAACCGCTGTTTCATACCTTCCGACTCCAACGAGTGTTACGCACGATCATGCGTGTGTATTACAATTATTGAATGGTTATTTTTTTTGTATTGTATCAATGTATGTACATATCAAATTTCATTAAAATCGGTACAGTAGTTCTAGAGAAAATCTACCAAGTATGCAAATTCTCTTAATTTCTTGCACCAGTGTATGCTAGCTGAATATTGTTCTCTGTTATCAGGGACACACCAACAGATATCTAGAACAGGAAACGGCCAAAAAATTTTAGTGTTTGTGTTTTTTATAATCAAGCCTCTGTTACATTTCTCTGTAATCTATTTGTATAAATATGAGAAGTAGGTCTTCTACAAAAATACTACGTGGTGGATCATTTTGGTTTTGATATATGAATCAAGCACCTTTTGTTTATAAAGAATTACATAGTTTTATTTAAAGGACAGAAAAAAAGTTCAAATTTGTTGTACAGTGATTATCAAACGAAAACTAAAAACGTAAAACCTTACACGTTGTATAAATAAAATAATACTGTATATGACTGGTTGGTAGATTCTTGAATCCATCAAGAAGCAGAACGAAATTTAAAGTATGTGTTTTACGTAGGTCTAAGTACGCTATTTTATTTTCTACACGGCTGAAAAATTTGCACGCCCAATCTGAAATACAGTTTATAATGTACAATGCTTGTTCCACGTTAATTTAGAGCACCTAGCTTTGTCACATTCGGGCATTCAGTTTTCTGAATTCACCACACTTTCAAGGTTTTATATCATACTACTAATGTTACATCGGTTTCTGCATACATTTTAAATTATTTGTACTTGATCTTGACGAATATTGGGTGGTAAATTTGGGGCTAAATAACGACTTTCTTTTAGTCTTTCTTCTTCTGTTATTTAGCAAGGACTTTTGCCATCATCTACAGGGCTTAGAATGAAGAAGAATTAGTCAAATATTTCCAGTTCTAATATTAATTATATTTTATTTAATATATTTTGAAGAGCACTGTAAACATATATTATATAAACATTTGCAAGAGTAGTAACAGCTGGAATAAATCTAAACACCCTTTTTAAAAACAATAAAAAATAATTTGAGTGGACAGCTTTTTTCGAAAGTTCGAAATTTCCCTTCACTTTTTTGAGATATCGCAAACAGCTGTTTTTTTCCATTTTTTTGCACCGTAGTTTAAAAAAATAGGTTATTGTTTTCTTATTTTTCACAACACTAGTGTGAAGGATGGATCTATGAGAAATAAATCATTAGCTCCTAACATTATTTACCATTAAATCCCAAATAAGGAAACTCCTAAATACATATTTTTTATCTAAAGTATACCAAATAAAATTTATCTGCTTTCTTGATAGCTAGTTTGGTTACCGTTTAATCTATATATATAAAACAGTTCCGTAACTAACTGACAGATAATGCACAGACCAAACCGCTAGACCCAAAAGGCTGCAATTTTGCATGGCGATTATTCTTATAGTGTAGGGGTGCACTTAGAAAGATTTTTGAAAAATTCTTCTTAGATTTTTTAAAATTAAATTTTTAAGCTGTTTTTGTAACATTCTTTAAAGTTTGCATTTGAAATAATAATCTGACAGTTATAAAATTTACATCACGACAAAGATCATAAAAATTCCTTTAAAAGGAATTCTTTTTCCAATCTTTACCTCCATTTTCTGATTTTTTGGTGAATTTTTAAAGATTCATTTTTAGAATTTCATTTATTAAATGCTGAACGCACGTGGTTTCTTTTCTTTTTGTGATACTTTAAACTAATTTAGCGTCACGTGCATAACAACGAAATAAATTAACAAAAGAAATATTAAAATACGGTAAATGATAAAATTTAACCACTAGACTAATTGAGATGGAAGTTTTTTAAGAATTTAATTCAAATTAGTATGTTTTATGGAAATTAAACATACAAATTATTTGCATACATGGACCGTTGTATTTAATTTGAATATTTTCTTCTACATTATTTTGTCTATAAAAATATCCGTTACGATTTTTTTATAAATATATATATATATATATATATATATATGCATTAATTGCATATATTGACCGTTGTATTTAATTTGAATGTACTCCGTAGAGAAGTGCGGGTTTTCAGCTAGTCCTTCATAAAAGGAAAAATCAATCCAAGTTAATCTGTATGATTTTGAAATATCTATCACTACAAAGATACAACGTGATTAATTGCATTAATAATGCTTTAAAATTTTTTAAAGAGAAAAAAATGGGATGAAATTTCTAAAGGTATTAAATAAAATTACGTAGTATTAAAGTTCAAAACATTTTCCTCCGTTATCTTTTAGATGGTAAAAGCACTAAACAGTGAACTGGTATGAAGTTTTATTAAGCAAAATTATATAAAATTTTGATGTACAGTAAAATCTTCGCTTAAAAATAAATCAAATGTATTTATTAGCTATGTGACCCCTTTAAGTTTCAGAATCAATAAATTTCTAGATAAAAAAAAAATATTTGATATACTAATATCCTAGTAAATTACAGGGGACACTCTCCAGAATAAATCAATATTGTTTTATTAGTTCCCGAAATCCAGACGGGAAGTTTCAGAATTTACATTATGTAGGCATACTTACCAATTATATTTCAGTCGACGAATAAGGAAACTAGAACACAACACTAATTACTCTTTTCCTTGCTTGTGATGGGTACTAAAATGAATAAACATTCAATTTTAGATTTGCTGCAGTATAAACATCATTTTATTACCAATTCGTATCTCGAAAAGAACTTGTTTTTCTCGTAAAGTTAAGCAAACATTATTCTGATTCAAATCAAAAAACCTTCAAAATAATTAACTACAGAAATAACTAAAACATAAATAAATTAATGTTACCTAGCAATGCATTTTTATAGTAAAATTGTTGTTGTTGTTGCTAAGACCCCTGGACTATAAAATGCTAGACCAGGTCTATGAGGCTCTACCGTATGAGCAAAACAAAATAATAAAATTGATAAGAAAATTAAATTTTATTTGTTACAAATCAGTATAACACATTTTCTCTGTAAAAAAACTACTATTTACGTTCATGTTTATCACATATACTTTATGTTAAGCGCTTCAGTTTAAAAAATTTCATGAAATTTCTATGTCAACCACCAGATAGCTTTTCGCTTATAGTGCATAATTGGAGGGAGGTGTTATTGCACTGGAAGCATTAAGAAATTACTAAATGCTATTACTGATAATATTCACTTACCAAAACTTCAAAATATTTTCCCTGGAGTCTATTCAACCCTTGTGTAGCACATCAATAATCAACCAAAAGTTCAATATTCAATCAAACGATAAAATTTGCAAAAGCATAAATTTTACGGAGTTCTTTTTATATTCCTGTTGAGGATATATTTACATACTGACATTTGTAAAATCTGAAAGCTAAATGACTGATGTCATAATGAAATTTCAATCCTTGAGGGATATCTAAATGGACACAAATTTACCACATAATCCTGTGAGCCTATCAAAGCAATACAGTTCGCCAAGTTGTAAATTGTTGAAAAAGGAGTGTATACTGTAATAATTACAAGATAAAAAGACTTTTTATATACCATGCTTATAAATTTTCTGTTGAATCATATAAACTTGACAATTCTATGTATTAATAAATACTTTTTTAAAATTTTTTTGATGAATTATCCCATCAACTTGAAAGAAAATTAAGTTAATTGGAAGTTAACTTGCATTTGACTTGTTTGACTTGTTGCATTTGAATAGTTCCCGTTCCGGCCAATAGATGGCTGCAACAGTCTACAAAACAAAATTAACTGAAAATAACTGAAAATTAATTTAATTCTGCTTAAAGATGGCTAAAAGTATTTTAAAAAATGCATTGTCATCGTGTTCTGAGCTATTCTAAAAGTTTCTAATGTCTAGCTAGTCGGGAAATTAGTTAAAAATCGATTGCAAGATTTGTACTAGACAAACACACACACACAAGAAAGCAAGTTAATAAAAACATGGTAAAAATGAAATGCTGTTTTAGGTGTATTACAAAAAGGGAAGTATAACTAGAATGGTACGAAAGCATGTTTAAGAGACAAAAGTGGGATATCCAAAACAGGTAAATGCGCTACCCAGAAACATTATACCCTGAAACGGGTAGCTTTCTTGACCCGAGGCAGCATTTCAGTTTTGCAGTGTACAACAGTAGTTCCTAAACGGTGTTAATTTAGGAATCCGCTGAAGAAGTACGCATTAATTTCAAATTTTTCATGCGTTTACACGAAAAAAAGCGGTTATTGCCAGGGTCACATGTTTTTCGTTTTAATCTGTTCTTTAGTTGAGCAATAAACCAGTGATTGAAATTTCATTATTTGCGAGGAGATTCTATCAAAATCTCATTACCCACGGAGCTTTTAAGTAGAAAGGGATTACTTTTGGGTAATTTAAAATCGATTAAATCTTATTACTTGGCTAAGGATGATTCTTTGTTAAGATGGGCGTAGTTTTTCATGCTTTTTTGTATATTTTGCCCTTTTATTCCTTAATTCGCCTCGTCCCATTTTAGTTGTTATATTGCTTATATTTCAGCTCATAATAGCTGTACCATTATTTTATTTTTCTAAATTTGATAGAATTATGCCTTGAACAGTAGCTAAAGTGGCAGTTACGATAATATCAACTAATTATATCAGATCAAAAAAATTCAATTTGCGCCATATTTTTGTTTCGTCAATGTTTGAAACTGGAATTGCCGCTAACCGGAGTCATTGTAAATTCTTAAATATATATATATATATATATATATATATATATATATTAATTGCATATATACAAGGTGCGCCCATAAAGTAACCGGACAATTTTTTATAAATAAGAAAAATATTACTCACCTTCAAATAAATTTATCTCCTTCAAAATAATCGCCAAAGGAGTCTAAACAATTTTTCCAACGTTTCTTCAAGTCATCGAAACACTGTTTATAGGCGTTGGAACTAACAGTTCGCAACATGCGTGTAACATTTGATTTAATAACCAAGACGTTTTCAAATCTCTGTCCTTTCATGGATTTTGCATTTTTTGATTACAATGGACTTATTCACCACGAATTTGTTCCTGAAAAATCAAACAATTAATCATTATTTTTACAAGGAGGTGCTTTTTCGATTAAGAAATAGGATAAAGCGAGTTAGGAAGGAACTGATTCTGCTCAATGGTTTCTTTTACACGATAATGCTAGGCCCCATACAGCAATTTCTGCACAACAATATTTTACTAAGCATTCAATTGCAGTGATAAATCACCCACCATATTCTCCCGACTTATCGCCAGCTGATTTTTTCCTTTTTCCGAAGCTTAAGATGACCATGAAAGGACAGAGATTTGAAAGCGTCTCGGATATTAAATCAAATGTTACGCGCATTTTGCGAACGGTTAGTTCCAATGCCTATAAACAGTGTTTCGATGACTTGAAGAAACGTTGGAAAATTTGCATAGACTCCTTTGGCGATTATTTTGAAGGAGATAAATTTATTTGAAGGTGTGCAATATTTTTCTTTTTTATTAAAAATTGTCCGGTTACTTTATAGGCGCACCTTGTATATATTATATATGTACTAGTATAAAACCCCCGTCAAAAATGACGGAATGTTGATCAGCGTTTCAAGAGGTGATTCATCATTTTCATCGGGCATTGCTGAAAACTGTACTTAAACAGCAGTAAACAACAAAACAAAACTAAACTAAATCAAAACTAAACCAAAACTGTTTCAAAAGGGAATGACTCACCACACAGCAGGCATTGCTGAAAACGATACTTAAACAGCAGTAAACAGCAATAAAATAAAACAAAAATAAAACGTGAAACACAATTTAATTAACATTAAAATTAAAAATGTAGTTGTTTAAAGGGAATATGAAAAATCATGGAGTAGAATGAATTCGAAATTCAAGTGAATGACTCAATTGAATAAATGATTCTTTTCAATGGATATTTTAATTTGAAGATATTTCAAAACTAAACGGTTTTGAGCTAGGGTGTTCACTTGAAATTTTCATATTTTTTAAAGGGCTTTCAAAGTATGTAACTTTTGTGGTATTATTTTTCAAAAAAATTTCAGAAAATGGCGTCGCAATGTTAAGATGTTCCCGATTTCGTCCGTCCCGGAATGGTTACCTACACTTTTTCTACTCTAGGTTTTTATATAAGTAAAGATATATATATATATATATATATATATATTTTCTGGCATAAGTAGAATTTCTACGAAATTTATACTTAAAACGAAATTTTTCTGTCGTTTGACAGACTTGCTATACTGACTTTTTGGTTTGACATTTTGTTGCCGCGATATGAAAAGACTGTTCCATAAGGGAGACTACCAAGAACATTTTGTAAATTTAAGTGGAAAAAATCCACATCTAATGCAAAGTATGGTCATTTTCTTTTCTTTGTTCTTTAGACTCTGTTCTAAAATATCAAGGAGTTTCAATTTTTTAACTCTTAAGCTTTTAGACAGGCGATTTTAAACTAGTCTTGTGTTTGAAATGACATTATATACCATGGGTGCTAAAAGATATATTATACGCTGATTCCGTGAAATAAACAGTTTTTTAAGAGAAATTAAAGTCGGTAAATACTAGTCCATAATTCATGCCGTGACTATTAAATAGATTTGTGTCTGTTGTGCATATTTATATTTTGCTAATATAGGTCTATTAAGTCCCATTTTGAAATTATTAAGCAAAGAAAATTTCTTTCAAGTGCATTCCTTTAGCTTATTCTTTTTGCTTTTCCAGGTTATGCAATTACAACCACGTGCAGGTTCCACCTAGTTCCGACTCTTAAGTTTAACTTATCAAGTCGGGGCAATGTCACTTCACTGTCCAGAACTCGCGTTAGCTCGAGCCGCATTAAGGCTAAAACCTAGCCGATCAATCTCTGTTGAATAACTGGGTCGAAACGGGGTTTAGAGCTTACAACTCTTTATCTATATATATATAAAACAGTTCCATAACTGACTGACTGACTGATAGGTAACGCACAGACCAAACCACTGGACCTAAAGGGGTGAAATTTTTCATGGCGATTCTTCTTAGATCTTAGATAGTGAAGAAGTGCACTAAGGAAAGATTTTTGAAAAATTCTTCTTAAATAAATTTTTTTAAATAAAATTTTTAAGCTGTTTTTGTAACTGTTTTAAAGTTTGCATTTAAAATAAAAATCTGAGAGTTACAAAATTTATATCACGAGAAAGATCATAGAAATTCCTTTAAAATGAAATCTTTTTCGAATCTTTACCCCCATTTTCTGATTTTTAGTGAATTTTTAAAGATTCATTTTTAGAATTTAATTTACTAAATGCTGATCATGTGGTTTCTTTTCTTTTTGTGATACTTTAAACTAATTTTGCGTCACGTGCATAACAACGAAATAGACAAAAAAAAATTTTTTTTTCTTGCTAATGCGGTAGACAATTGGACATTATCCACAAAAATATTAAAATACAGTAAAAGATATTATGTTCCTCAAACTGTACTATATTAACTGTACTATATTCTTTAGTATGTCCTATTAGATTTAATTTGAATATTTTCTTCTACATTTTTTTGTCTTTAAAAATATCCGTTACGATTTTTTTATAAATATATATATATCTATATATATATATATATTATATCAATTGTGTTCATTGATCGTCGTATTTATTATAAATATATATATATATATATATATATATATATATAGATAGATATATTTGGCATTAATTGCATACATTGACCGTTGCATTTAATTTGAATGTACTCCGTAGCGAAGTGCGGGTTTTCAGCTTGTTTATACATAAATATGTACAATCCTATATATCCAAATCAAAATTATTGCATTCGTGGCCTACAGCCAAATTAACAATCGCTGAGTACTCGGCACACAGGCCCACCTAAAGCCAAAGCTCTCAGGCCCAAACACCCTCGGGAGTAATCAAGAGCTTCTCCCTCAAACCCGACGACCGAAGTCAATGTCGAACCATGTCTTTCTCCCTCTCTCTGCCAGGACGCAGACGAGTTCATTGTTAATACTGGAGTCCCTGGGTTGTGAACACTTTACTCCTGTAGCAAGATGTTCGTTTCAAGGTATATGTGCTCAGTATAAAAAATTTTAAAGATACGTTAAGTAGTCAGTGATGAAAAAAAAATTAAAAATTCAAGTTTGGAGTTAAAAAATTAGAATAATTTAAGTAGAAGAAAAATTGAATGAATAAGATTTAAATTAAGAATTTTAAAAATATTGAGGTACGGCAAATAAAAGATAAAACTAAAAAGTAACAAATTAACAATATATTAAGATATGAGAAATGGCCCAAAGTAGAAAAACAAAATGTTAAAATTAGGAATTGCAATTAACTTTTAAAAAAAGGCCCTTTTCGGGGTCATTCAAATTCGTAGTGAAATGATTGTAGAGTTCCAAGGGGGAAAGCTAAAAATAGCAAAAGTGGGGAAATTTGGAAAAAGCGACACCGGCTGGGATCGAACGCACAACGTGAGTGTCACCAGGCCAGCACTTTGGCACAGCGCAACAGCAGAATACGAGAAGCAAGCAAGGTAGGAAGAGTACCGCGAGAGGGGAGTTAACGTTAGCTCTTAAAGAGACACGCCCGTGGGCGTTTACGGTTAGCGCGCAGGGAATAATCGTAGTCTGGAACTCGGCAATAATCTCATTACGAATGCTAGGAAGATTTTCATAAAACTTCTTAGAAATTTTGTGAGCCTGTTGCGAAAATGTAGAGATACTGAAGTCTCTCCTAATTGTTTCATTTGATAGATAACGGAAAATTCGGCGATTTCGACTGAGCGTCTTACGTTGGACGGCTTCCTGTTTGTCAATGTGGTACTGCGCAGCGGAGAACCAGACAGGGATAACGTACAAGGCAATAGGTAAAATTAATTATTTATATAGAAGGACTTTGTTTTTCATAGAGAGAAGAGGGCCGTAAATTAAGCTTCGGAGTTGTACAGTGACAGCATTGCACTGTTTGATTGTATTGGTAACATAGGTATTCCAAGTAAGCTTACGGTTAAGAGTAACGCCAAGATACTTGACTGTGCTTTTCCTTTCAAGCGGGGACTTATGAATTTAAAGACGTTGGGGATTGCAACAGCTATTACTGAAGTAGATCACGTGTCACTTCTTGGGATTGATTTTAATTTTTCAGCGTTTAAACCAATGCTCTAAAGTGTCAATGTGACGCTGAATTTGAATAGTCAGGTAGTTGATAGGATAGCAGTGTCGTTCGCATAAAGAGCAAGGAGAGTATTTTCTCCCCTTGGAATATCATTTACGTAGAGATTGAACAGGGTAAGACCTAGGATCAAACCCTGCAAAATTCTCGACGTAATATATTTTGTCCTGGGACAAGTTGTTGTGAATACGGACGGCGAAATTTAGATTATGGAGGTAGTTGTAAATTAGGTGAATAAGACAGTCTGGCAAATGAATTTGAATAAGTTTAAAGATATCTCTGACGTGTGCCGGGTCCTTAAATAGACTCCTTCTTGCAGCCTCTCCATAACGGATTCAGTTGCTATCCGATGATACAATCAGGCTCTCCTGGCTCTTGGGCTCCCCGAAGTCTGGATTTTGTCCGGGCCTGCGGGTTTTCTTTTCAGTGTGAACTGTAGGCAATTGATAACCTTAAAACAATGGATGCATGCATGTGTTGGAGCAAGCAAGGAAGACAGAGTATTAGCCTTTAACATACATTTATTCAATTAAATTGTAATTGCTACAAGCACAATATTCCCTTTCATATTAACATTTTACATACGAGAACTCAGAAGCAGAGGCAAATTTTATGGTCAAAGTAATGATTCTTAGAGTCTATGGGGAGGCACTTACTACAACTGAAGTATGCAGCGATGAAAGATGGCATCGACGACAGGAACCCAAAATCATGTCATATACAGGAACATCTTGGCGGTTACTAGCACTTCTCCTAGACTCTATATCATCTGAGCTCTAAGAAAAAAGTCTGAAATAAATCTGGACCTCCTCTCCTGTTCCTCTCGTACTTGGAGGGGCTGTTGTCCGTTTACAGGGGGGCCATTCTGGCCCGCCCCTCTTTTTCATTGAGCAGTGGGCTGTTTATCTCTTCAGTAGTTCCTGCCCCAATTGGTTCCTTATTATCCTGCCCTTGTCCATAGTCTACGAAGTATCTCCCAACCATAATTTTCATTTGGAATACCACTTTGAACCTTATCATCTGAGGGTTTTACTGTGGGCCCTAAAATAACGACCATCCATCTTGCAATATTTATAGACTTTAGATCGCTATCAATGGCCACACCGACAGCTATCCTTCTATTTCCCCCTGGCTTACAAGCCCCTATTTACCCCTGCCTCTGCAGCCTTTACAATAGATTCGTTCTTGGCCACACACCGCGGGGAATTATACCATTCCGCATCTACATGGACCGTTGGCAACACCCCTTGATAAACGGTCCACTTCGATAACTGTTCCAAAAGGCAGCCGCCCTGTGCAATTTTCAAAAGCGGTTACATTCGAACCGCCCATCACAAAAGACTCTCTGCCACCGAACAAGAACATCACTTTCCTGGAAAAGGCACAAGTCCGTTATCGTATCCCCCCGTCGGCTCGGGAATTCCGGGTGATTCACACCTCACAATAGTTTTACGCCAAAAAGGCTTGAAATGTTAATGGGGGGGGGGTCATCGTACCGTGGTGACCTCATCACAAAATATGTAATTTAAGGTCTATCTCATTGTACCTAATTTTAATACTTCAGAACGTTGTGTAATCTTTGGAATTTAAAATTAATCTATTTTCTCTTCCTTTCGTACTCACATTAATATATTGAATTAAACATTAAAAGAAAGATTCAGATAGTAATTAAAACGTAATTATAAGTAATTACAAAGCGATACTTTAAAAACATAGGAGTCATTACGCAAGTATGATCAATACCACAATTTAACACATGGATAAACCATTCTCATTGAGGAGCAGTTTAAGCAGCGGCCGCTATTTAGCCCATTTTTTTATCCGCTGAAATTATGTTTACCGTATGTATTTCATGGCTGTAATTTGCTCAAAATTTCAATAATTGATGCAGATCGTATAATAAAAAAATATTCAATTATTTCCTTTCTCCTTCATTTAACTAGGAGATTACATGTCCTTTATAATTTGTTTTTAAAGGGAGTAATTAATTCACGAATGTAAATTGTAAGCAGAAGCAATTACAAAACAACAGACATTTTAATTGAGGGAACAATTACAAAGCAATTAGGGTGTAATGGGTTACGTGTGCTGCAACAGTGAAACACATGCATATCACTACCATTGAAATAACAAGTAGAGGTTGAAGCGCCATATTTGGGCATTTGTATGGACTGTTTACTGTGCCTACCTCGCAGATTTAAAGAGTTAAGATATCAATAATTTAAGGTTATTTAATGTAAAATTCATATATTTTAGCCTTAACTTTCCCAATAAGCAATCAGGAAGTGGGGAGAATAATATACCTAACTCACTATATTACTTAGCATTTCAATGCGGAAATCTCAACAAGGCAAACATGTATTTTAATTCCACTGAATAAATGGATTTCTAAACCATTTAGTCACCTTGAAAGCGGTCAATCTACTCTTAAAACCTTCAAATTTTTATTCTTGAATTTCTAAAGGCTCTTTAAATTCACAATACATTGAATAGCACTTTCTTTTCATACAACTCTTTTTAGATTATCAAGCAAGATATGATGGGAAACCTCGTTAAATGTTACCTTCATATAAAAGAAACCTTTAATCAGATAGAAGTGAAATTATTGTTGTATTGCGTAAGTATTGCGAGATAAATAAGCTCTCATATTCCAAAACTGTTCCCGCGTTATAATTATTAACAAAAAAAAGTAATTCTTAATGATTTTCTCCAATTGGATATGCAATTTTTGCATCACTGCCAATACTTTTAATGATTCTTCTTGTTTCACTGCGCAGACACATAAAAAAAAAAATTACCAAGAAGATAAATGGCCATTAAATTCTATTTGTCATTGGATCCTCATAAACAGAATTACTCAGTTGTGAAATACTTATTCTGCTTATATTTTTTGGGGTGTCGAGGGAAAAGGAACACATCAGGTTTAATGAACCTTGGGCGATAAAGCAAAATTTGAATGAGTATTATATCACGAGGAACTTCTAAAAGTATTTTTAATAGGAAAAACCTATATTCGCGACATCCCATTTCAACAAACCTTACTATAGCGAATAAAAGAAGGTGTTTATGCAAGAGAGAATAATTAAAAACGTAAGTATTTTAATATTTCTCTCATTCGTTTATTAAGAAAACTTAACAGTAAAATCAGATTATTCATTTTATTTAAAACAGGTTAATCAGTTTAAAACAACCATCGCACGAGATATATTGTCAGCACTGCGAAAACCTAAAAATAAAATAACCGTACCTGAAAAAGTAGATTTCTCCAGTACTGTAAAACGAAACGCTACTTTTAATTGTAATACAAAACTTTATTCCTCTGGCGATATCTCAAATCATGGGATAGTGCTAAATCTTGTAATTTCCCATTCACCCTCAGGTATCAAGACCATAATAATGAAGTTAATACTCCAGGGCTTCTACAATTACATTTACATGACATATCTGCAGTATCATAATTTTAGGGAGCACCTTTTATTAACGATATGGGAATACCGCATAGTACCTCTTTATTCCCCTTAGATATTAAATTACGTTATCTCGGAGAACCTCTAAGATATCCTTCCTTAAGTAAACAAAATGAAATAAGGGAAAGAATGGTTCTTTAAAATAGCTGAAAAATCATACATACATATATATATATATATATATATATATATATATATATATATATATATATATATATATATATATATATATATATATATATATATATATACAGGGTGGTCATAAAACAACTTTGCCGATATATGGACCTCTAGCGGCTGTACCCATTCAACCGATCAAGATGAGATTTCAGATATAGTTATTCAGAGGTATGAGCTCGGGATTCTGTGAACGGCAACCAAATGGCGCTCACGGTTACGGTTATAGATACAGAAACTCGAAATTTTCGAATGACAACGGTCATTTTTTCCCGTCGCAAAATGCTCAGCGCATGCGAAAACCCTAAAGAACGTTGGAAGGATACGTGTTATGCACACACAAAAAACTGCTCTGCGAACGGCCTGGGATGGCACCTATGTGGAAAATGTGTAATCCAAATAAAAGTTTTCTTTTGTCCGATATGTGTTGTCATCAGTGATTGGTGTCTTGCCTCTAACCGTAACCGTGAGCGGCACTTGGTTGCTGTTCACAGAATCTCGAACTCATACCTCTGAATAACTATATCTGAAATCTCATCTCGATCGGTTAAACGGAACAGCCGCTAGAGGTCCATGTATCGGCAAAGTCTTTTTAGACCAACCTGTATATATATATATATAGATATTGTTCATGTATTTTCATTTATTCATTTGTTTAATATGTTATGATTGTTGTTCTGTAGATGGCAGCACGATACCGCTGTTTTTATGTTTTGGTAAAATGTACTAAGATACTTCGGGTTTTGGAAGTAGTTACGTTATGTTCTGGCTCTATGCTGGTTGTACGAAGTTCTCTGTTATGTGTTAATAAAGTTCATTTAGCCGACCCGTTTGTGCGTCTTGGCTCGACTTTAATTAATGTGGAAGAACAGATATATATATATATATATATATATATATATATATATATATATATATATATATATATATATATATATAATCTTGAAAAGCTAGTGAAGTGTAAAGATTAATGTGAAACACAATATTTTTATGAAGGATCGAATATAAACTCCTTATAGGATACTAAAAGATACTAAATTGCAATTCTGATATCAAATTAAGTAAATGGAAAATGAAGCATAAGAACCGTTATGGTTCCCACGAGATTATCTACCTTTTATACGGAAATGAGGGGAGAGTTCCATACGCATCAACAGTATCAAAGTCAAGTATCATTTTTCATTTGAATGTGCTAGGGTAAATTTCCGTATAAATTTTCGTATTAAATCAATGGGCATTTCTTTTATTTTCTTCCCCGTGTATTTTTCTTATCTCAACGTGTAAGTAAATGGTGAAATAGGTCACTAAAGAATTGCGACTTCTGGAGTTCTAAAGCAATGAAAAATAGACTAAAATGGTCAACTTGAAATAAATAGCATTGAAAAACTAAACGGAAGGAATTCATAGCATCACTTTTCATTACATACCACATAAATCCCAATTAGCATAATCTCATCCAACACTTAGATAACGTATTATACAGATATATAACGCTTATTTTATATAACGTATTATACAGATATATAAAGCATATTTTATATAACGTATTATACAGATATATAAAAAACTTGTAAAAAAAAGAGATAGAAGTTTGCCACGATTTGGACTTCCAAAAAATGCGGACAGACTGCAAATAGTGTTCTAGCCCCCTTTACTGTAATAATAAAAGCCTTATTTTTAATTTTACATTGGCAGATTAACCTAAACTATATAATAGAATACAGGTATTAAGACTTTTGCATCATTGGTATAATTTTATGATAAAATTTAAAGAGCAATTCATCCTTTTTTTCATAATAATGCATTAATATACATATACAGTGTTTTACATATATATATACGTATACAGTTTTTACTTATATAAACAGTGCCTTAAGAGAATAATTTTCATGCCATAGTTCAGAGAATAAATTAAATCCAGCTGTCAAGCCACTTTTATTTTGTTTGGTACTTCTTGAGCCTAAAAATATTCATTCCTGAATGATTTGATCTCTGAAGATTCGCTCTTTTTTTTCTAAAAATTTAAACGAAGGCTAAGGGCCGGTTCACATAGAATCCGTCAGTGTCAGCGTTAAAGATTCCATTGGCGCTGATTGGTTATATGGGTAAATGATTGGTATATGATTGGTTAAAGAATTTTACGCTGACGGATTCTATGTAAACAAGCCCTTATACTATGCGCCTGCTATCCAGTTTAACTCAGTATTCTGTTGTATGAAAGTGTAACTTTGTATTATAGCAGAAAGGCCAGCTGCTTTGTATGTTAGCAGGGCCCGATTTAGAAAATTCTTGACTATAGGCACAACTCGGGAAGGGGGCCCCTAACACTCATGTGGGCTTGAAATTTCCAAAACTGACACACAAAAAAATAATCATGAATCATTGTGAAAGTACCATTTTACCAATAATTGGCTATTTTAAGCGTAGAAGCCTAGAACATTATCAAATAACAAAAAGCAATACAACATATTAATTTCATCATTAAAATACCAATACAATGCAACCGGAAAAACTTATTAATCCCTTATATACATTATAACATACATATGATGAACTATACCTATAAGTATGCATAGGATGAACCTACCAATCAATCAAATTTGAAAGGATATATATAAAAAAATTACGATTAAAAAAGGTAAAATAAAAAAATATTGAATTGGGAATTTTTCTTTTAAAATAAAATTATTATTATTTTTTTTTTTGGGGGGGGCAACCTCTGGGGACCCCTAGGCCCGGGCCTACCGGGCATAATGGAAAATCAGGGCCTGTATGTTAGACTTCTCCCCAACTAAGAACGAACAAACTTTATATCTCTTTAGCTAAACCATATCATCGCTCATCATGACACCGCTTTTAGGTTGCTCTGTTTTTGCTTACGTTACCATCGTAAAGTAGCAGACGTTGGAGTTCATATGTTGCATGTTTTATGAAAGAGATCAGATTTTATGAGTTTAATTTCTCGAGAATAGCTATCGTAAAGAGACATAGAGAAAGAGTTGAAAAAAAATAATAATTTATAGCCTGACAATTTTTCGAAAAATTTAA
Organism: Dolomedes plantarius; assembly: GCA_907164885.2. Classification (NCBI taxonomy): domain Eukaryota; kingdom Metazoa; phylum Arthropoda; class Arachnida; order Araneae; family Dolomedidae; genus Dolomedes; species Dolomedes plantarius. Next base: position 28,861,217 of record OU015497.1, read on the forward strand.
TTTCTATTCTAATCACTAAAGCTATTAACTTTGTCGTCAAACATGATACGCTATTTTTTAAAACCTTTTATATCTTTTAACCTCTTTATTCCTCTCGCGCTCATTTTCTCCATAACCTTTTTTCCGCTCGAATCTATTCACTGGTTAAATTCTATCGACTTTTATGCGATTTAATGTGCAATTTCTAAAAAAAACACGTATTTAAGCCTTTTCTTATCATCAAAATATTTTTTCTTCTGTCATTCATGTTGCTCCATGTGTTTCCGCAGACAGAACAGTTACGGTTTCTAGACTGTAACCGCTCTGATGTGTGAGCTGTTTATTTTTAAACTGTTTTTCCGTAATAACCGACGTCGTCCCAAAGCAACATTAATGTTTCCCCCCCAATAAAAGCTGCTATGAAAAGACGATGAGAAATCCATATTGCAATGTCTATAAATTACCTCCACAACCTGTCAGTAATGGAAAATCGATTCGGTTTTCGGAATGGACAGATTTTTAATCGCAGGGCCGAAATGAGCTGGCCATTGTGTTCTTGTTTTCACCGAAAAATGTTGTTAGAGAGCCATCGCTCCCGATATGTTTGGGAAAATTAATTATCAGTGGTATTTGGATTTGCATGTTTAGGGGAAATATACTTTGATTACATTTAACATTCTATGAAAATATCTTAACGTTATTATCTGAACGAATTTACGTTAAATTCTTGTAAACTGTTTTTCATTATGAATAATTTACTTTTTTTTCATCTAATAAATAAAAAAACAATAGACCCGCGATAGAAAAAAAAATGTTAATGTCATCCTTTGTTATCTTTCTTATTTGAGTTTTTTGTTCCAAAAGTCTCCCTAAATTTTCCTGTACTGAAAGCATAATGAAAATGTATCATTTTCATTATATTTTCAATAATTCTTTTGACTTGCATTCATTTTTTACCATGTTTTTATTAACTTGCTTTCTTGCTTGTGTGTGTGTGTATTTGTCCAGTACAAATCTTGCAATGGATTATTGAATAACTTCCCGAGTAGCTAGACATTTGAAACTTTTAGAATAGCTCAGAACACGATGACAATGCATTTTTTTATACTTTTAGCCATCTTTAAGCAGATTTTTACCATGTTTTTATTATTTTCAGTTAATTTTGTTTTGTAGACTGGTGCAGCCATCTGTTGGCCGGGACGGGAAAGAAAAGTTAAACGCAAGTTACCTTCCAATTAACTTCATTTTCTTTCAAGTTGATGGGATAATTCATCAAAAAAAATTAAAAAAGCTATTTATTAATACATAGAATTGTCAAGTTTATATGATTCAACAGAAAATTTAAAAACATGGTATATAAGAAGTTCTGTTTATCTTGTAATTAATCCATTGTCTATAATTACAGCCAAATTATAGCTGTTGTTGATTATGCGGAAGCTACAGTAGATTAAACATTTGCCCTGAATATGAATTACCGGACTTATAACGTCTCGCAAACACCAGACCCGTTGTGGTCAACACCGAATGCGGACGGACTCCCTAATTCACACCGCGATACTGCTGACCATTCATTGAAGGGGACACCTTAAAGGCGGCCAGCATTGCCCCCTACAGACCGGTCCGTAATTTAGAACCTAGACCGATAAACCCCCAGAAGTAAGTTTGGGAACTTGGATGACTTAGCAGCCACGACAGATTTTGCGTGAACCAGCCGCCATTAACGTACACAGAGGTGATTTGTCATCTGCCAGCGTCGAACCAGAGACGTTTAGGTCACTGGCTCGCTGCCTTTGCCAACTGGGCCACCGCACCCTTGTAAATCATAACTTACATCAAATTATGTGAACTAGCGATATGCAATCACACACACTGGTAACCTTAATGCTTACTCCACACCAACGGCAACAGCAACGAAAGACATACACATTTTGCCACCTGTCTCTGTGACTGTCATAAAAGTCTTCACATCGCTAGGAGACGGGGAGAAGAGGTAATTTACTTGCGCATGCGCATAATCTTCTCTTTATATTCTGATTGGCTGTCGAGCATGGTGGCAGAGACAAAAGTTGAACTTTTTCCAACTTGAAACCGCTGTGACGACATGCCTTTACGAGGGTGCGTTCTCACACCCCGCGGACCAGCTATATATTTTTGGGGAATACGATTTTCCAGTTTTCACCGTTTTTTAATACGTGGGGGATTAACAAACGATACCAACAAATGCCGCCAGAGATTTGGCCTGAAAGTTAAGCCCATGCATATCGGGTTCTCAAAAAAGCGTCTCCCACCATCGCCGTAAAGCTGTCTTTCCTAGCGATAGCTCTATGCGACTTTGTCACTGGAATGTAATAAAGTTTCGGCGTTAAGAAGAGCCGATAATCTGCCGACCCCCCCACCCCCCTCCCGGCTTTGGGAAAGCAATTTCTAAGAAGATGGTCGCCACCGAAGTTTTCGAGCCGAGAGTTAGAGAGAGACTGTGTTTTCGAGGGAAATGCTGCATATGACGCGCCCCGAGCGGACGTGATTTTTTAAGCTCCTGTTTAGGACTAGCTGGGTCCCGGGGCATGCGTTGTGAATCTGCACGTAAATTAATTGAATATGTTGCAATTCTCTAATGTTTAATTTTTTTTGTAAAAAAGTCTTCTTGTTAAGTTTTTGTTTTAAAATTGGCCTTTTCATTATAATTAGGACGCTGTCTTTCTTCTTGGTCATGAATTCAATATTAGTAAATTTTAATAAAGCCTCAGAGATTAGCCTTAACCACCTATCCTGATGCCACACCGCAGAGACCAGAGAACGAGACAAACCGGGGGATTGAAAAATTTTTATGCAATACGCATGCGCAACAATGAAGATACTTGATTTTCTTCTCCGTCACCGTTGGTCTGGAGTAAGCATATGTCTCTATGCTCTCTACAAAATGTCTTAACTGTAGACCAGTGTTTTCCAACCTTTTTAGAGTCGCGTCAATGGTTATTACGCATCCTGTGACTCCCCCTCCCTCTTCCCACCCTACATATTTTCATTTAAAGGCCTTTTTAAGACATAAGAAAAAACACTAAATTGCATTTTCCCTCATTTAAATTCCAACTAAATGTTTAATTTAACAGAAAGGAAATTTTTAAGAAATGGCGAACATTAACAAACATGAATCGCTTAGGCAAGGGTATGTAAAAGCGAGAATAGAACTTCAAGAAAAATAATACACCTACCCTATGGATTCAGAATTGTATAACAATAAAAATTGAAAAATTCTTTCCTTACTAAAATTACTTTTTCCGTTAGGGGAAACTGCAACAGTAATGCCAAAAGGGATAACGGAGATTTTTGATAGAAAACTGACGCTTAGAATTTGAGAAATGTTCGTAGTAAGTACCCGCGAATTTCATATACCACCAAATGAAGGCTATCGAATTCTAACAAACTGAGTTTTATGTTTTGAAAGAGACCTTTTTCCTTTTAAAAAAACATCACTGCATACAGTTTCATGATAAATAAATATTGACAAATTTTTCGGTGAAGATCGTTAAAAAGTTATTTAAATTGAGCCCCTCACGACCCCCTTCGTGGTCGCGAAATACAGGTTGGGAACCGCTGCTCTAGACCAGTGTTTCCCAAGCTTTTTCGAGATGCGAACCCCTTCAGCGGCTTCCATGCGTCCTGCAATCCCACCCTGCATATTTTCATTAAAAAGACCTTTTTTAGACAAAGAAAAAATACTAAAAGTCATTTTTCATAATTTAATTTCATCTGTTTAATTTAACAAAAATGAAGTTTTTAAGAAATGGAGAGCATTAAGAAACATTCATCCCTTAGTCAAAGGTGTGTAAAAACAACAACAGTATAGAATAGAACCTCAAGAAAAAAAATTTCAGGTAGTCTCTTCTGTCGTAGAGTTCTTTGGGGGGGGGGGGTCGTGATTGGTTATAGTGGTAGGCAATGATACCATTACTCTGATTTTAAACAATACATTAATTTATTCACACAATGCAAATATTAGTATACATTCAATTATATTCTTATTACTTTGAACTTACAGACATTCTCATTATATCAATGTATTATTGGCCTATATTATTTCATCTATTTAAATTAATGTCATTTCGGTACGCAATATATCATCTGATTCCTTAATTTCCGCCTATCATATAAGACTCGGGTAACTCGTGAACTTTTGGCAATATTTAATAAAAGGTTACCTCCATTTTTGCAGACTGCAGAAGTGCACTTTGGCTGGCATATTCAGGTGACTGTTGGGATCTCTATTCGGACTCGCTCAATAGCTTAGGAAGCGGCAGACTTTAACGGCCGGATCAGTTCTCCATTCGTTGCTGGTGGGGATTTGGCACTCCGTCGTGGTTCCGCCTTTCACCTCTTATCGTCTCATAGGTAGCTTGCATGGGTTCAGGCAATCAATCTGGGCTCCGCGGATCCTCTATTCTAGCTTGCGGGGTTCATGCAATCTATATCGACTCTGCTGCTCAGTGATGCTCCTTTCATCGTTGAGTGGCCGGCTTACAGCGATGCGCTACGTCGGGGCGCAATCTCCCATATATATTCGTTTTTTTTTCTCGCTTTCGAGGCTACCACTCTCTATTTTTGGGTGCCAACTCTCAGAGTCACCATCAATCTGATATTCCTCTTTCTATATTTTATTATGTTCTCAACGCCCCGCCTTTTACATTTCCATTCGTCTCTCATGTTCCACCTTTTTCTTTATACTTCCACTTTTGATTCGTTAACACGTTCCTTCCCTAATCATTCCTTCCACCATTTAGAGTGAGGGGCGTTTTAAACTCGAACAATCCCGTCCTTGACTCATTCCTATTTTTCTAGGAAATGTGTTTTCCCAGAACATCTCCTATGTGTGGGGTCCTCCTCTCTTTGTGAACAATTCCCTTTTCATCACAACGTCTTCCTTCGCTGTTTCGACTCTTAATTGTTTCCTTTCAATCTCTTCTCTTCATCCGGCCCTTTTGTCTGATCAATTGCCATTCCAATTTTCTCGTAAATTGGGTTGTCTGCCCTTTTTGAACTCCTAACATATTGTATCCCCACAACATTCTTCTCGTATCGTCTGGCGTCATTTTACTATTCCATTTTCGTTCCGTTTGTTAATTGGTTTTTCTGCACCTTTTCTATCTTCTTTTCTTTTTATCTATATGTCGTACCCCCACGACATCTTCTAACGAAATTACCACGGGTTATTAACGTAAGATTACTTATCGTTGCTTACCTCTTTTGTATGAATATATGTACGTATGTGTTATGTATATATGTACCTATATATATGTACGTATATATATATATATATATATATATATATATATATATATATATAATATATATATAATATATATATACATAATATATATACATATATATATATATATGTGTGTGTGTGTATGTATGCATGTATGAAAAAATTTTGGCGCATTTTGGTAATTTTCTGTTTAACTGTTTACTGCTTGCCCAAGCGATACAGACTGGGTTTGGCGAGCAGCCAAAATTATAATTCCGAAAGCAGGACATCTGAAATTTTGCTTTCCGGAGGACCGTTATGGAGGAACGTAATCCTGCATTAAAATAAAAACTTGGTTAAAAAGCAGGAGGTTTTTACTTTTAGCTTCTCAAAGAAGAGACTTACATATGGGAAAAGCCGGCTGACTGAACCCCGAGTGGTAATGAAGGAAATGGAAATATTCCCAGCAATGGATGCAAAAACGGTAAAAAGTTGTTTATTCAGAAACGAAATCAAGCATTTGCTGTCAATATAGTAATGCATCTCTTTCAAAGACATCAGGTGATAATTCTCATTAGGGCCACCTCTGAAGGGAATTCATGCATCCCCTATTCACTACATATTTAGGATGCCGATAAGCTGTTAGAGTAACGTGATCATTCCCCCATCGGCGTGGTCTTGAGGTACTGAGCAATGTCCGGCAGCTGCTGATATGCAAAAAAACATTTTCCTAGAGCGCCTCGTGAGTATTCCTAGATAAATAGATCTTGGGGGGGGGAGGCATGTGAGCCAATCCATATTAACAACATCCTAACTTTCATTCAGCACATCAAAAGCTGCACTACGATTGAGCTTCGCATAAGGCCCTACAAACAGGGCTAATAGCACCCTAAACCGATACCTGTGTAGAAGAATTTCTTCATTACAGATTTATTAACCTGTATATATCCCCCATCTAGTATCTGTAATTCTGTGCGTCTATACGTCCATCCAGCATAGTTCCTCCTTAAAAGAAAACGTATCGTTTGCGAAACTGATGTCTTTCAGTGATGTTTTGGAGGCTGTAACGTATTCCAACTTCTTACCAGATGACGCGTAACATCATTCCCTCTCTGCTAAGACAAATACAACAGTTATTAGTAAAATGCATCTCCTCCCGTTTCTTAGCTGTACAATCCTTATGTTTGATGTATCGCTGATGCTCTTGAATCCCAAGTGTCAATGTGAAAAAGATCACCAGCCATCGGGCAGACAGTCTACCTTTTTCTGATAGCCAGACCTGATTAATTTGCTATATCCCGCCCTATGTATTCCTCCTGACTTGGTTTGCAATGTCTTGTGTTGCCTGGTGTCAATTCCTCTTGACCTGTAAGATTATACAGTGAGTACTACTGGGGCCGATTTTAGAGGACGACGTCCTTCAGGAACATCATATGATGCTATGGCCGAAACTGAATTACCCCCCCCCCTCCCCCGCTTCCTCGAGTTTTCCATTTATTCCATTTTGGACGTAGGGTACGTTGCTCATTTCTATGAAAAGCTCATTCAACTAAGCATTGAAAAGGAGCGCAGTTCATGCAATTTGACATCAATCGCTATGAACAGATACGAACTAACAACCGTAGTTGTATTCGAAATTTTTCCTGGTTAAAATTTAGAACATAGCTTGTTCTTTCTATTCGCCCTCTCAATAGTTCGTTCATCTCGTCATTTCCCATTTACCAATGTTGAGTAACCAGTGGTTGGCTAATACACTATCTACTAATAAGTATTATTTGGACACCTGTGATAGAAAAGAAAAACAATTTTTTTTTCATATTCAATAGCTGGTAGAGCCTCCACTATTTGCAATTACAGCCTCAACCCTACGGGGCATGCTTTTCATAAGTCTTTGTATGACGGCTAGTAGTATTTTCTTCCACTCGGCTTGGAGAAGACATGTAAGTTCCTTCACCGATTTTGGACGGTTGTTGCAACCCTTAATTCGGCGATCCAGCTTGTCCCAGAGGTTCTCGATCAGTGGTTCAGGTCTAGGCTCTGGGTAGGTCAGTCCATTCAGTTAACCTCATTGTCACCATACCAATCCATGGTGGACCTCGCAACATTGGCGTTGCCGTACTGGAAGTAACATGGGTCCAACCCGTAAAACTACCACAACATAGGAAGCACACTGTCATCCAAAATAGTGAGTGCAGTAGGCTTCGGCGTTGAGCTTACCATTAATTGAGACCAAGGGTTCCAGTCCATACCAGGAGACACAACCCCAGACCATAACTCCACCTCCTCCGAACTTGACTGTGGGCACAATGCATTCTGCAGGAGGCGTTCTCCAGGCAGACGCCAGACCCAGAACCTGCCATCCGAACGGTAGAGGGTGAACCTTCATTCGTCACTCCAGAGAACCCGTATCCCCTTGATCTACGGTCCACTTTCGACGTGCTTTGCACCACATTAACCGAGCAGCGCGGTTGAACTTGTTGTGATCAAAGGCTTATGGGCGGCTGCACGACCATGAAAACCAAGCTGATGTTCTTTCTTACGAATGGTGTTCATCGAAACAACACTCCCGGATGCCTGTTGAAACTCCTGGAATATGGCCATTGGTTGGGTGCGGTTCTTCCGAATTTCTCTGGACAGCACCCATCGGTCTCTATTTCCCAGTTTCGTGGGTCTGCCGACTCGGGGCACATTCCGACAGTTACCGCTCACCTTCCACTTCTGAATCACATAGGCCACTTTCGGCAATTAAGCTCTCTAGATATGTCCCTTAAGGATTGGCTGTGATACCCAACGATTACACCTTTCTCGAAATTAAATAACTCTACACTTCGTGGAATCTTGCAAGCGACTAACGCCAATGTTCATTCCTACACGATATTTAACGGTGGAGAGCGTGGCGTATATCAGGACCACAGACATCGTCATTTGCATGGGTGTCCAAATACTTATTGGTAGATAGTGTAGCTCCATTCAATTAAGCAATCTGTTCATCACCTTAATATAATGATATTGTGGCATCACGACAAGGCTGGTTACTCTCTGAGGCATTTTTAAATTTTTACTACTATTGATCCATACCAAAGAAAGACAGAGTTCTAATTAAAACGAAAGCCAAATTTTTAAAACAAAACATAACAAGATTTATTTACAAAAAGAATTAAACATTAAACACTTTCGACACAATTCACTCAATTTTACGTGCAGATTCACAAATACACGCTCCAGGGCCCATTCTTAGCCCAAAAACACAGGAGCCTAGGAAAAACACGTCTACACTGTGCGGAATCTATGAAGCGTCTCTCCCAATGTCTGGATTTCTCAGAAGGGGTGGAGGAGCCGCCAGATTATCGGCTGACAGTTCTTCTGGAGACGCCGAGTTTTATTACATTTCGAAACGTTAAGTTGACAGCTTTAGTGGTTTGTCTTGTGAGGGAAACGGTCTTTAATTCCCCCACGGGTTCCGAAACTGGTGGAACCGAACAACACATTCCTTGAAAACACGCAGCTGTGTTTTCCAAGAGCTTGTGGGGTTTCGGGAAAAATAACCTCTATTTCCAGTACGCTACAGCTCCTCCACGCTCCAGGAAACTTTTTCTTCGCAGAGGAAAAAGTTTGTCCGTCAATCACACCTACACCACCAATAGCACAGTTTGTGCACCGGCATACAGAGGAGTTGAAACAAAAACACATAGTCAGCACCACCTTTAACACTCAAGTTGCAACCAACATTTTGAAAATTTATTTACCTATTAAATTCGCGTTCAGTGCATTTATTTTGTACGGGATGACATTTTCAATAAAAACACTTAATTTCCATAAATCAATATTCATTCACTGATAAGAAACAAAAATAATACTAATAAACACTTAAATACACATACCAAAATACAACAATCATATACCTTTCTATTGCTTGAACAAAAAAAAAAATCAATTTAATAACACAAACAAGCAATACAAGGTAAATCAGCCTCCTGTGTATTTAATCTGGATTTTCAACATGGGCTATCCACTTACTAATAATTAAAAAATACAAAAACGTGATGCCCATGTGAACCACAGGTAGATGCGTAGTGCAACTCATTCCAGGCTTACAGCCCGAAACGAAACACAAGTCAATCAAGCTCTCTCCCGACCGATTTACCTTCGAAATCAACCCTTTACTCTTCCTCATCACCTGTCCCGACGCAAGATGTTTACTTCCTAACCCGAAAGAAAAACCGGAACTCTCAGGATTGGACCATTTGGCCCTTGCAGGTAACCCTGATCTCTTAACCAAAATTCCAGCTTCTGAACCGACCACAGAATTCGCCATCTCTATCTCAATCGCTATCTCCTCTCTCACATTCCTTTCCAAACTTAACATCCTTTTACCTTCATGCTCTTCACCTCCTCTCATATCCCTTACCCCTTTTTCTATTCCGAAATTTCCTAACTCTCCCCCAATGTCTTCGTTCTTATCTTTCAAACGCGAGTCGGGTTCATCGGGTTCATCGACCTCCTGCCCTAACATTAACTCTTTCTTCCCATCCCCGCAACTCTGCTGGCCTTTCTCCGATGCCCCCCGAAAGTTTTCAGAACACCACAAGATTGCTCTCTCATTTTCCTCTGTCGTAATTTGAGCCAACGAAGACTCTTCTGCGAGCGAGTCACACACCACTCCCGTCTGGGTCTGATCGACAGTAATTCTTACGGGGGTATTTTGTCCTCCCCCTTGCAAAACCATCTCAATCCTGCGTTCCCCCGATTGCAAAACCTCCCGCACTTCGCTCCCCTTGTCTGCGTTCTCGAAACCGTACAACAACCTCTCCTTTCCCTCCAAACAATTTCGCGGAACAGGATCAGCTCCACGACTGTTTCCACAGCAAAAATCTACCACTTTCTTCTTTTTTTCAATTTGCTCAGAATCATAATTCACTGTTTCCCTTACCGTATTCTGGGGTCGCCAAACGGGCTTGAGATATAATTCGTGATTTTTCCAATTCGAAAATCCTATCTCTTCGCTCTTGTTCAATAGCAAAAATCCTATATATCTCAGCTTTCTCCATAGCAAAAATCCGATCTCTTTCCGCCTGCTCACTTTCCCTAGCCGCTTTTTCCTGTCGTAACCTATCTTGCATAATGGTTTCAAGAAGACCCCTAACAAAATTCTCCTCATAATTTGGACTACTCTCTATTAATTTTTTAGATGGATTATTAATGCATCTGGGACGGGCTGTTGACCCAACCTCATCGCCAAAATTTTCAAATCCGCCTTTCTCCCTTTACTGAGGAAAGCCATTTTTACACACCGAAAACAAACACAAATTTATAAGCACAAGTCAGGCAATTTAAAAAAAACTCAAAATAACTGAAACACCTTCAATTAAATTTACTTCGTGAAACCATGTATTTTACAATGGGATCATACACATAAACAAATAAAATACCCAAAAAAATCATATATAACACTTTAGCTTAACTTTTCCAAATTGCAATAATAACTTTTTCAACATCAAAACATTAGATTAACCTTTTTAACATTCGATAACACACCAAAAACAATACTTCTACATAGCAAGTCGTTGAATAAACGTTTATCCCGCTACTATAATTGAGATATACAGCTTGTATATTTTCCACAAAGGCACTAGTTTAGTCAACCTTTATATAAAACAACTCAATTAATAACCAAGTAGCAAACATTAATCAACACTTATACCGCTACAAGCATTTACCGGAATATACAGCTTGTATATCCAATCCACAAAGGCACTAGCTTAGTTAACCTTTGAAAACAATTAGAAGCTTCTAATTAACAACGTTAGTTAACGTTCAAAAACTCTCAATACATGCTTTAAAAAAAATTATCGAGAGAAACAAAAAAAAAATACCACTGTATTTATTTTTTTAACAGTTTGCGACAGGTAGCCTACCCAAACAAAAATCAAAAAACTCAAATAATAACTGTTTAAAAAAATTATTGAGAAAAAAAATACCACTTGTATCTATTTTTTTAAAAACCTTTTAGGCAATACAACCAGGGTAGTTCTTACCCTCCACAAGAATTACAACCACTTCATGGCTAGCTTAGCCATTCACACGTTACATATAAACACTACGGTTGCAAAATACACTACTTTTGTCCCCACAAAACAATTGCACTGATGTATTTTCCAGCAATTCATCACAACTTAAAACTTAAAATCATTTCCGAAAAATACCTATCCGAAAAAAAAAACAATGCAACTTTGAGTATCTAAAAGCAGTACTCACCCCATTTTTCAGGCCACCGCAGAAACGTCATCGGTCACTCGCAGACACTCTCCACAACACGGATGGCACACCACACACAATACGCAGAAAACGAAACTCTCCATCAGACGCGAAACACCCAATTTTAACTGGGCCGGGGAAACCACGGTCCAGGGCTCTCTGAAAACACCCTCTTCTTGGACGCACCATGAAAAACACAAGGGCACCCCCTCCTGCGAAGCTGGGTCGATGACCTCCCGCAGAAACTTCCACGGAGAAAAACAGTCACTCCCCCGCTACGGCGACTGCACTTCTCTGGGTCCGAAAAAATAACCCGCAATTTGGCATACTGAATTCTGCTTTCAGAACCGGGTACGGATCCGACCGCTGATCACCAAAAGCGGCTGTGGCATCACGACAAGGCTGGTTACTCTCTGAGGCATTTTTAAATTTTTGCTACTATTGATCCATACCAAAGAAAGACAGAGTTCTAATTAAAACGAAAGCCAAATTTTTAAAACAAAACATAACAAGATTTATTTACAAAAAGAATTAAACATTATACACTTTCGACACAATTCACTCAATTTTACGTGCAGATTCACAAATACACGCTCCAGGGCCCATTCTCAGCCCAAAAACACAGGAGCCTAGGAAAAACACGTCTACACTGTGCGGAATCTATGAAGCGTCTCTCCCAATGTCTGGATTTTTCAGAAGGGGTGGAGGAGCCGCCAGATTATCGGCTGACAGTTCTTCTGGAGACGCCGAATTTTATTACATTTCGAAACGTTAAGTTGACAGCTTTAGTGGTTTGTCTTGTGAGGGAAAAGGTCTTTAATTCCCCCACGGGTTCCGAAACTGGTGGAACCGAACAACACATTCCTTCAAAAATCGCAGCTGTGTTTTCCAAGAGCTTGTGGGGTTTCGGGAAAAATAACCTCTATTTCCAGTACGCTACAATATACATTACACAAGTAATAATTTGTCATCGGCGGTAAAAATGGTGGTAACAACGTATTCTTCTTGAAGATTTCCATGAAATTTTATTATGATGAAACTTTGAAATTATCTTCAGTAATGCACCTTAGTTACCAGAAATAATATATATTTATTTCAAAAGCAAGAAATCATTAGACATAACTACTATACGAAAAACATGTGAAAATGCTCTTGTTAAATAAAATATGTTTTCTTCTTGATCAAGAAATGTGGATTTCTTCGAAATTACAATCTGTTACATTTTAGCGATTCTATATTTTAATGTTCAATAGTTTTATTGCATTGCTCATCTGTATCATAAAATACCTCATTCCCGCTTGGGATTATTTATTACCATATTTTTATTAACTTGCTTTCTTTTTTCTTTGTGTGTGTGTTTGTTCCTTACAAATCTTGCAATCGATTTTTAACTATCTTCCCGACTAGCTAGACATTACAAACCTTTAGAACAGCTCAGAACACGATGACAATGCATTTTTAATACTTTTAGCCATCTTTAAGCAGATTTTTACCATGTTTTTATTATTTTCAGTTAATTTTATTTTGTAGACTGTTGCAGCCATCTATCGGCCGGGACGGGGACGAAAAGTTAAATGCAAGTTAACTTCCAATTAACTTCATTTGCTTTCAAGTTGATGGGATAATTCGTCAAAAAAAAATTTTTAAGTATTTATTAATACATAGAATTGTCAAGTTTATATGATTCAACAGAAAATTTAAAAACATGGTATATAAAAAGTTCTATTTATCTTGTAATTATTTATACCTTTATTTCGACATACAAGTTATTTTCTTAATTTGATTTCCTTTCCGTAGTACCCTGTGACAGAGAGTATTTCATAAATTTTTCCAGTAAAATAAAGATATATTAACAAAAAGATATATATATATATATATATATATACATGTATATGTAGTGTTTTTGATATACTATGAAAACTTTGATACCAAAAATTATACTTTCAAATACCTTGAACAATGCTGAAATGATTATCTTGAAATTTTGTGGAATAAAAGACATAAAAAAATTTGCAAGGTTACTTTGTCATCTCTATCCAATATTGATAAAACTAATAAATCAATTTTACATACGTTCCTGTTGAAAGTAGTTTCATTGCTTATAAAAACAGAGCGAAAGGTTATATTGTTTTGTGCAACAGAAATTGACAACGTTGATTCTACTTTAGATATCGGCAAAAGAGAATAATAATTTTTCTTTTAATTTACGTCTTGCGCGAGATGAAGTGTGTATAAACTTTAAAATTCCCATATTCCAAAAAGAGATGACCAAATTGAAACTGGCCTGTAATTTCGTGAAAAAAGGCTGTACAGAGACGGGAATACCATCTGAGAGACTTCAAGTATATATTAAATGAAATACACCCATACCTCGCTTTACGGCCTAGATACGTTCCGGAAAAGTTGGCCGTAAAGCGAAAAGCCGTATAACGAATCAATTATTTTGAAACAAACCCATACAAATTTAATTGGATCTGTTCAAATTTTTTATAAATAATATGGTTTTTAGTTCATAAAGCATTTTATTCTTTTTATTTCCTATAAAAATGCTTACATAAAAACAAAAGCCCGAAACAATGTAATAATAAGTTCAAAAAACAATTTAAAAAATAAAGAAATAATAAAAATTTAAAAGAAATTATAAGCACATATGTATACATATAACAAAAACATAAAATGTGTAAAAACTGTTCTAATGTGATGACAAACATTAACATGAAGAATCACTAAGCTATAATATGCTGTCATCATCACTTTCCAGTTGTGGCCGTATACCGAAACATTGTGGGCCGTAAATCGAAAAAGTGTCATAATTTAAAAAGGCCGTTATAGCGAAATGCCGTATAGAGTGCAGCCGTATAACAAGGTATAGGTGTATAACCTTTGAAAATAACAGCAAAATCTTTAAAATCTACCAAATTAGTGCAATTAGTTTTTAAGATTTTTTCTTACATAACTAGGGGCTTCGCCCCTAGGCTCGCTACTCTCGCTCCTCTGGTGAATCAAGTGAATGAATGACTCAATAGTTGTTTACAGCGATTGATTCATTCATTTGTTTACAGTTGAAGCTTCCCCCCCCCCTCCCGGCGAAATGGATGAAGGCTGCCTATGGGTGAAAATTGGATCTTCTTTCATGTCCTTCTGCAAAGGAAGCGAATGAGAAGATTTTTTTGAAGTATTTCTTTAAAATTCAATTAAAAATCGAAATTTTAAAATAGAGACTTGAAATGTAGTTTATATGAATGAGAAAGCTTTCATCTTCCAGTTGATATAAATATTTTCTTTGTAACATAATAAGTCTGAGAGCATCGAATTTATATATCTCGAAACGCATAAATTTTTCCAAAAAGTGGGTTTTCAATTTTAATAAAAATATCAGTCTGTTTTAAATTATTTTTAAACAAATGAGGTCTTGTTTGAAGGAGAAATGTCTGTAGTCTTAGATTGTAAAAAAAAAAATTCTACGATCCTTTTTTGGCGAGTTATCGTAATCTGAACATGAAAAAGTCAATATTTTCCCACAAAGCATAAAATAAAAAAAATTTAAAGTCCGACGAATATGAGACATGTCTTACTTTCTTCCCCACATTGTTCAGCATCGATTGGTATCGGTCTCGACCCCATACCCCCAGCGGTTTTGGAGGAGATAGCGTGACAAGCTTTTGACAGCGGCGTTGCCGGCAGCGGCAGCGATAGCGCCAGTTACTTTTTTTTAGAATAGAGAGATGCTATGTCAAATTTACATTTTTTGTAATTTTTTACATGTTTTTATTTATTAACTCTCTGCCTTGTTTGTTTGTGTGTTTGTCCAGTTCAAATCTTGCAATCGACTTTTAACTAACTTCCCGACTAGATAGACATTTGAAACTTTTAGAATAGCTCAGAACACGATGACAATGCATTTTTTAATACTTTTAGCCATTTTTAAGCAGAATTAAATTAATTTTCAGCTATTTTCAGTTAATTTTATTTTATAGAATGATGCAGCCATCTATCGTCCGGGACGGGAACGAAAAGTTAAACGCAAGTTAATTTCGAATTAACTTCATTTTCTTTCAAGTTGATGGGATAATTCATCAAAAAAAATTTTTAAAAGTATTTATGAATACATAGAATTATCAAGTTTATATGATTCAACAGAAAATTTAAAAACATGGTACATAAAAAGTTCTTTTTATCTTGTAATTATTATACTCTTTATTGAGTGTTACATCGGTTATCTGTTGAATATTAAGATCTCTCTCTATTATGCGTAAGGAATATCGGATAACATCCAATCATTTGGCGAAATACTATTATTGGCGATACAGTGACATATAACCACTAATTCCGAAGAAATACATAAGCAGAAATTCTTATTTATCTCGGCACTCGCTTTCTTCTCTACATAAAAAAATTCTTTATGTGCATGTTCATTTCTTTCTTAGCGCTGAATAGCACCAGAGGAGGATTCAAAACGATGATGATAGGAAGTCTAGTTGTTACACTATTGTTTTCGTTGCTTTTTCCCCTATCATTTTGTTTTCCATCATATCACACACATCTCTATCATTATGATCAAGTTGTAATGCCAACGTCTCCATATTTCCCTTTTATATTTGACTTACATGTATGAGCGTCTACATAAAATTATATATAATGATGAGGTGAGAGATAGGAGAAACTTATCACATTCATATGAAAATTAAAAACCTCTGAAATAATCTTCTGATAAATATAATTGTCCAACTATGACGTCCAATTATGGAAAATTTTCCTCGTCAAAATTTTCTAACACTGATTAACAAATGTAGATTTTTTGATTCTATGTTTTTTCTTTCGAAGTTATACGTTTAAGTGAAGAGCACGTAGTTTATAAAATATAATTTTTAGCAGTTTATTTTTTACTACAAATTAAATTACTGGTGTTCGTTAGCTGTTGCATTATTTTTTTAAGTAAGATCGTTAAAATAATAGGTTTTAAAAATTGCACGCATCGTACTGAAGTCTATTTTCAAATGCAGCGCACAAAATTCTTAAAAAATGCATTTCTTGATCTGTGATTAAAAAAATGTTAGGAGAAAAATTACGATGAGCTTGACACAGAGATTGAAGAAATAGGAGGATGTCTTAAATTTGTCACTATATATATATATATATACTAGCAGCCCGTCCCGACTTTGTCCGGGTTGAACAAAATATTACACCAATAAATTTCCAGTTGATAGCCAATAAATTGTAAATCTTTTTTTACCATAAATGTCCAAAAAAAGCGTAGTTCCAAATGTAGTTTTCTTCAATAAACCCTTTAACGTTGCCAGTTTCAAAAATCCTTTTTGTATTTATCAATACCTCCTCTACTTGAATCTTTAAAATATTAAAACCTTTTCCTTACGGGGTGGGATAGCATATATCCGAAGCACATAATCTTGAAATATACGGTATGATGTCGGCAGAGATATAGTCTCGAATTCCACTTCGTTGTGACTTTCCTAACGGCTTTGCCCCCAAAGAACAATTGTGTGACATTCTGCGAACGGAGGGTGAATCTTGCCGAAAAGGACTGAATAATAATCTTTTGTCGTTCTAGCTAGAGGCTATTTCGTTTCAGGCGAGAGAAATCAGAAAGGCGGTTCACCCGCGGTTCATCCACTCTCGGCCTTTTGAGGGATAAAAGAGGCACGGGGTCTCGATAACTACTATTGAAATTCTTCTTCAATAGTAAGAAAGCAATAAGAAAGCAATTAACCACTCTTTCCCTTGACCCCCCACGCTGACTGTCCCCCACGTAAAATGGGGATAGGAAGTAGATAACATTTTCCCGTTCTAAAGAGCGATTTCGAAAAACGTACCCTGTAAGCTAAAGGGTGTTGCTAGGGTTACTTGACTGCGGTTGACAAAGGAAAAGTTGCAAGGTACATTGTAATGTACAAAAGTTATACATTACCCGCCACATACAAAATCTGCTCTCTCTCTTTATATATTATTATAGAAGTATAGATACACATTGGTATCCCAAAATTAGAATAAGAGATGAAAAAAAATACAAAAATATAAAAAGTATTTTAAGTAAAGAATGTTTTTTTAATTATTTTAAGCACCGAAAATAATATTCAAATTAATATTACGTTAGTTATTAATTAAAGTTAATTTTTTAAAAGTAAGAGGTAAGAGATGAAATAAAAATGCAAAAATAAAAAAAGGATTTTAAGTAAAGAATGTTTTTTTAAAAATAATATTCAAATTTTTTTTAAATAATTTTCCTAAAATAATATTCGAATTAATATTACGTTAGTTAATACTTAAAGTTAATTTTTTAATCGAAAAAAACGTGCCGGAGAACGGCTAGGTTCGAACCGCTAACGTCAGAACAGAAGCCCACCGCGATAGCACCACGCTAAGGATCTTTGAAGTCTTCGGCACTAAAAGCGGTAGAGGACAGTAGCGGTAACAATGGAGATTGTTAGGATTAAGCCCCTAACTTTTTTTCTACTGATCAGATATACATAATATATAGCCTATGTCCATCTGGAATAATGTACCTTTCAAAGAGTGAAAGAATTTTTCAAATAAGTGCAGTGGTTCTGGAGATTACCCTCCACATACAAAATCGCTCTCTCTTTATATATATATATATATATATATATGTATGTATGTATGTATGTATGTATGTATGTATGTATGTATGTATGTATATGTATGTATGTATATATATATATGTATATATATATATACAGGGTGTCCCAGTTAAACGCTTCAGAACTTCTACGAGGGGTAGGATGCATCCTGACGACTCGAAATCATATAGCAATGTGGGGTCGGAAATGCTTTCCTGAAGCTGTAGATGGCGTTGCGGGAAAGTTCCGAGCGTTCGTGCAGGGAATCGTCATTTCGCACAAGGACTCAGAGTTAGTAGGATAGCTAATTATACGAACGCAGAGTTACCCTACATGCATTGGTGTACGGGGCTGCAGATTGGAGTGGGGCAGCTGCCGTAACTACCTAGACGTCAGATTTGGTCAACAGTGGATCGGATGTGGTGGTTTCGTGCGTTGGCCTGCTCGGTCACCAGACCTATCATGTCACCAGACCTATCGTGTCACCAGACCTCATGAAAACACGGGTTTATGACACCCCCGTTGACAATGCTGAGGATCTGGTTGCAATAATCGCAGTAACGGCCGGAGAAATTCGAAATGAGCCTGGATTATTCCAGAATGTTCAGAATTCCATGTGCCGGAGATGTGAGGTCTGCATTGCAGTCGGTGGAAAAAACTTCGAACTCTTACTTTGACCCCTGTACCTTTCGTTTTTGTACATTTATTATTAAAACGATTATCCACTTAGGATCTCTTTCTTTATGGTTTTCTGTGTACATCACCGCTTCAGGAAAGCATTTCCGACCCCACATTGCTATATGATTTCAAGTCGTCAGGATGCACCCTACCCCTCGTAGAATTTCTGAACCGTTTAACTGGGACACCCTATATATATATATATATATATATATATATATATATATATATATATATATATATATGTATATACGAATATATATATATATATACAGGGCGGGGGTTATCAAAGTAATGAAAACAATGACTGTTTCTGTAGAGCTGTTTATAAATAAACAGTGAATCCATCTTTGGCTTGCAAAACAACCTCAGTTCTACGCGGAATAGTCGTTACACTTGTCCTTAAGATATCGGAATTTGATACCATTCATCCTGCAACTATTATCCTAACCGTTCCAATGCTTTTGGAGGGGAAGAACGTGGTCAAACTTTTCTCTACGAATATTTCTACAAGTATTCAATAATTCAGGTCAGGAAATTAAGGTGGTCCAAATAGATGCTGTACCTCATCCTTATGTTGTTTAAATTCATATTGAAACATAATATTGATCATATTGATTCATATAAACATCATATTGATTCATATTGTTCTTTAAATTCATATTCACTTTGTTGTCCTCATCCATATTGGAACGCCTTCATGATGCACGGATGTGCAATCGCATATTGGACGCATCAATGATACTGTCTTGGAATCACGTACGGCTGTTAAGGGATAATTATTTTAGCATAAGTTGCATGTGATCTGCCAGATTGGTTTCATAAACTTCCGGTATCAAAGATCAAGAGGAACAATTAAGTGTCCTAGGGGAGGCCAAGAGAAAGCAAACCCGCTGCATCAGACAGCCACCGCCAAGCTTGACAGTTGACACCAAGCAGTTGAGGCGGTATGATTTGGACGGTGTTTGCCGAACGTACATTCTATCAGTGGAATGAAAAAAATCAGTGGTGAAGTTCGACTCCTCCGACCATATGATAAGCTGCCAATCCTTTAACTCCAGTTTTTATGTTCGTGGCACCATCTGACAGGTTTTCTTTCACTTTCAGTAACCAGTGGGCTCTGGATTGCAGCACTACCATCAATACCTACAAGCTGTTATTACTGAAACAGAATCATTAGGACTTGTGTTCATCTCTGCTGTTATTTACTCTACTGTAGTCTCAGGTTTTCGTCGTCAGCATGATGACAGCGAGGGAAAGACGCACCAGTTTCCACCTTTCCCTCACTGACATCTTTTTATATCCACACTTTTTTGCATTTGAGGAAACATCTAACTCATAACCGATCTTTACCGCTCTGCAGGTTTTGATGCTCTGCTTCGTGATACACCGACAATTTCAGCCGTTTAGATAGAGAAGCGTCCATAAGCCTTGCGCCTATTATCATGGCTTTCTGAAACTGAGTCAGATCCAACATTTTCCACATTAATTGTTTAAGTAATTCTTCACTGACTTTATTACTTCTGCGTGGCAGCACGATTCTCGTACAGCCCTATATTATGTACATCTGTCCGTCGATGACGTCGTCGTCTTTATTTGCGCACGCCGCAGCGCCAAAGCCTTTATTAAGCGATACTTCCATCAACCCCTTGCATTTATATGCACTGAAGAGCCAAAAAGCTGGCACAGGCGTGCGTATGCAAATATAGGAGATACA
>OU015497.1:28886683-28904183 GCA_907164885.2 Dolomedes plantarius
AGTTGGCTACGGAACATTTTATTTTTGGTCAAGAAGTTTTTGCTTTATATGTTTCACAATATTCTTACAGTTTACAGCAGGGGTGTCCAAACTCAAAGGCTAACTTGGACCAAACAAACAAGGTTTAACTATAGGTAGGCCGCAAAAAAAATCAATATTAATAGAAACGTAGGTTTATTTTAAATAATACATTATAATCTATATGTATATAAAACAGTTCCGTAACTCATTCACTGACATACAACGCAGAGACCAATCCGCTGGACCTAAAGGGCTGAAATTTTGCATGGCGATTCTTCTTATGGTGTAGGGGTGCACTAAGAAAGATTTTTGAAAAATTCTTCTTAGATTTTTTTAAATTAAATTTTTAAGCTGTTTTTATAACTTTTTTTAAGTTTGCATTTAAAATAATAATTTGAGGGTTATAAAATTTATATCACGAGAAAGATCATAAAAATTCCTTTAAAATGAAATCCTTTTCAAACCTTTACCTCGATTTTCTTATTTTTGGTGAATTTTTAAAGATTCATTTTTAGAATTTAATTTATTAAATGCTGATCACGTGATTTCTCTTTCTGGTACTTTAAATAAATTTATCGTCACGTGCATAACAACTAACTAGACAAAAAAATATTTTTTTTATTTCTAATGCAGCAGACGATTGGATATTATCACAAAAAAAATACCCCTTACGATTTTTTTATGAATATATATATATATGTATATATATTTTTTTTACATCAATTGTATACATTGATCGTCGCATTTATTATAAATATATATATTTATTTTTTTGGCATTAATTGCATACATTGACCGTTGTATTTAATTTGAATGTACTCCGTAGCGAAGCGCGGGTTTTCAGCTAGTAAACATATATAAAAGAACAGGAAAATTTAATGTTTACGTCCTGACACTTGACATCTATCTTCCTATCTTATTATAATTCTACGTCGGTTATTTTATTATATATTATTGTGTGCCAATATATTGTTCGGGCCGCAAAAATGTTCGTTGCGGGCCGCAAGTTTGACACCCCTGGTTTACAGAGTATATTTTATCTCAAAAACCTGTAGTACCGAAAGAACACTCAAGATGAATTTACGGATAAATCAACATATGCCTCATTGGTCTATTAGTAAAACTTGAAGGCAAAGAAAACAATCGTTTTATTTGCACTTGAGGAAAAATCTGTCAACGGTTAATTGCAGTTACGTGGGATTATACGCACATGAAAAGCGATGCAGAAGTGTGACTACACCATCAGAAGGAGCCAAAAATAAAAACAGACACACTACCGTTGTAAGACATTTCTTACAGCATGGATTTCTCATTTTAAACTTAAAACATCCAGCAGTTTTATGATTTATTTACAACATAAAGAGGGATATCTTGGAATTTTCAATGACCCGTCTTTTGTGACATTTAGTCACACGATGCTCGCGGATGCAAACAACGACCCTTAGAAGCCTCACGTGACTAATCTTCGTGTTTTTCATGCCGCCGTCGTCATGGATTCTCTTGTTGACTTGTTGGGTTGTTTCGCAGGAAAAGGGGAATATTTTCCCCGTATTGATTCTCCGCAGTCAGCTTGTTATTTTGAAGAATTTTTCCGTCTTTCAAAAGACTGCAAAACACGGAACGAATAAAATTAACGGGTAATCAGTTCGTGTAGCTGGACATCTTCCGAGTTAATGGTTCGCTAGTACCATGGTTTTCGCACACTCGCCGACAATTATTTACAACTGTAAACATTTGTGTAGCTAACATTTTGTACGACATTGGACGATTTTATTTTCTTTGGGTGATGTTTGGTTTGTAAAGGATAAATCTGACTCGCGTTACATTGAAATTCAAGCGTGAGAAATAGGATAAACTCAAAGTAAACTATTTAAATATCTAGAAAAATATTCGGACTAGAAGTGAAGCAATAAAATTCACGAGACTTCCTTCTAATGCTGCGATATGGAATTGTACAAATGTGTTTCCAAAGAACATTGCGTTACTCACTTCGAATTTCTTCATATTATGTAGGATGCGCAAAAATAATTGAATCTTTGATTTTCATATTAATACAGGAATTAAAACTTCGCTTAAGGTTAATTATTTAATTATCACCTTAAATCATTTATATTTTATTCATCTCCAGTGTGACATCTGGAAGTCAATAAATTGTGTTTAATAGCTAACGTGCTTATAGATGGGATTTCCCTTGGAAGTCTAAGAGCTGTCTCCGAGTGCTTACACCAATCTCTGATTGGTGTAAGCACTCCGGTGAACACACGTCCGGTGGTGTGAAATAATGTAAATGAGGATTCGTCAGACCAGATGACATGTTCCCATTGCTGCTGTGTCTAGTTGTGGTCGTCTAGACACCACTGTCGTCGCTTAATAGCATTCCAAGACGACGCAAATGGCTTTGGAATAGCCACTCTGCCATAAATGGTCTCAGCATGCATCTCCTGTTTAATGGTTTTGGTGAATACGGGGTTCTGGAGATGGGTTTTCATCTCGGAAGTTATCTGCAACAGTGTAGTCTTGCGTTTTCGGGCTACATTCGTCTTCAAAGCTCGTCTATCCTGGTCGGTCAACTTCGACTTTCGACAACTGTTCTGCTTCGCAGAGGACACTTTTCTCGTGTTTGTGTAGGCTGTCACACAGTGGCCCTTGAAACACCCACAAGATTGTCTGTTCTCAATAAGGACGCTCCAGCTAGGCTAACTCTAATAATCATGCCTCTTCGCACGTCGGACAGGTCGGACATAATGGTGCTTTGCTGGAAACAGAATTTTCGCATACAGCTGTCACACTAGCAAATGCTCTATTGATACCTTCCCTTTCGGCGCCACTAGATGGTAGACTGTTGCGACACGTGGCGGGGTTGGATTGGATGGTCGAAGTACGACATATTTCGAAATGAGTGTTTCTATTATTTTTTCCTGTACCTATATATATATATATATATATATATATATATATATATATATATATATATATATATATATATATATATATATATATATATATATATATATATATATATATATACATATACATATATATATACATATACATATACATATATATACATATATATATATATATACATATATATATATATATACATATATATACATATATACATATATATACATATACATATATATACATATATATATATATATATACATATATATACATACATATATATATATATATATATATATATATATATATATATATATATATATATATATAAAGCAGTTTTAGTATGTGTGACGAGCATAAAGCAAATATAGAGAACCGAAGCCTTTTTTTCGATCCGAAATCCGACTAGTACCAAGTAAACGTTCAGTACCAAAGCAATTTTTTTCGTGTCGAAATGCTACGAGTACCGAATTCGGCAAGTACAGCGACATGACTGTATTTGTTTTGCTGTGGAACAGTGTACTATTAAATGACATCTAAAAACGTACTGATGGGATGCCACACTAGCAATGTGGGTATTCACGAGATCTCAGTTAAAATTTACTATTGCGTTTTCAGGAAAAAAATAGAAGGGTAGCTTACTGCAAGTGAATTACTTAACCTAGTAGATGCAATAAACTTAAACTCTCAAATCGTCCAAATAAAATCTATACCTTATATCAATAATTAATTTGCTATAATTGATAAAAGGTGGTCCATTTATAAACAAGGCCCATTGATAATTTTAGAAATCTATCAATGGGCCTTGTACTGCAAAGCTTTTCTCCAGCAGTTTAATGTCAAAGTATAAATACACCTTCCTTAAAATATTTATTACAAGAAAAATGTATTTATTTACAGTATTTTTGTACATTATTTTATTCTTTTATTTAGAATAGAATGTTTTCTAGGATTACTTTGTTGCATGTAAAAAAACTGGTAATACCGATCTTTAAATCCATTAATCCCAAGGTATTAAATTTGATTAGAAATAATCGAACTCAGAAGTTTGTAAAAAAAATTTATTTTCCTTCCCATGGGAATACAAAAGAATTATATACATCAATATTCTCGCAACAGTTACTATAAAAACAAATGAATAACGTACATGTTTATAAATGAACGATGTGACGCATCTTTGGAGACCATGATACAGACAGTACGAAATGTGATATATTCAGAATTATGTAAAGCCAAATTAAAAAGGAAAATCTAAAATTCACCCATTCAAACGTTGTTTACAGGATTATTAGAGAGAAACTGTTTAATCATACACTTTACTATATTTTTCTACTTCTAATTTTAAATTTTGAATTAATAGAAACAAAGTATAATTTTATTCACTAAATCTGGGAATTTTCTTTGATGAAACTTCAAATTTAAATGCGTAATCATATTTTTTTTAATATTTGAATATTTAAAGCAAATTACCTAACTTTGAACCTTTCTTAGCTTTGATTTTTTTGTTTCTGTTGTTGTTATTACAAAGATTTCTATTGAAATAGGAACAAAGGCACGCTCATATCGATTATCTTGCACTAATAAAATATGCATATTCCCGACAGTTTAACTAAAGATTTCTGTGTAAAAACATTTTGCCGACAAACTCAGAGTTTTCGTCGTATCACAATCGATAAAATAATATGATAAAATAGCCTTGTAAAGATTGAGAAATACTTGTTTAATATATATATATATATATATATATATATATATATATATATATATATATATTTATTTATTTATTTATTTATTTATGATATGTGTGTGTATGTGTAAGTAATATCCCCATTACATCACGTTCTTAAATTATAACCTGAAAGGGGAAGCAATCTCATATTTACATGGCTGGAGCTAGACTCAGCCTGAAAGGAATGAAAATTAGATTTAAATGCAGTCGGACCAAACTTCTTAGTACATCGTTTATTAGCGCATCCTTTAATACCGAAGAACGGCTCGGAATAATATCACCTTTCAACATTAAACGCGAGAGGGCGAAAAAAAACATATGGCTATAATTTGTAGGGTTAGCAGATTTTGGGGCTCGCGAAGCCAACCCACTCCCAAATTCAGACATATACACGTGTAGAAATGCAAAGGCATGTGATTCATGGGAAGCTCTGTAGCTAAAGGTTTTAAAGCGATAAAATAATATTATTGGGGATTTGATTTAGGAAAGGGTGTTTAAATGCCAGAGTGGATATTTAAGATATTACATTTATATTAATTACATAATATTTAATTAATATAAAAGTATAATATTATATTAATTACATAATATTACATAATATTTAAGATATTACATATATATATATATATATATATATATATATATATATATATGCATGCCCAATCGTTTTTTAAAATTATCTATATTTTTCACTTTATTATCCGAAAATTACCTTTTTAGCTCTGTAATAAATTTAACTGTTAACAGAGGTATAACATTCAAGTTAACTAACACATGTAAACGCTAAATATTATTCTATCTGTTGCAACTGTTTCAAAGAAGGTTCATGGTATTATGTTTATAAATAAAAATATATCATTTCTCATATTTTCTCAACAACCCGCAAATTTAAATTTAAGGGGACAGTGGACTTTCAAATCTAACTTTTTTGTTTTGAATGGATTTTCTTGAAATTTGAATATGTGATTAGTACCATAGATATGTAAAAGTGGTTAAAATTTAATGATAAAATATTAATAATTTATGAATTATAAATTAATATTTATATCAATAATTGGCCTAATTAAAAATGTCCCATGCGCATTTCTAATTATCGCATTCCTTTGAAATTTAAGTTTATATACTTAACTGTATATAAAATAAATCTTATTGAAAAAAATTATGCTTCATAGCTCAGAATTTCTAAATTTTGTACTTGAAAAGATGATTTATAGGTATTTTGCCTAACAAAAAGGGTATTTTCATTATTATTATTTTTTCTCCTTATGTTTTTAATGAATGCTTAAAATAAGCTAAAATAAGCAATAAGTTTCATTGTTAGTTCAATAAGGTATCCTGTAAATAAAAAAATTACCATATTATATGCAAAATAAATGCGCATGGGACATTTTCATTTAGGCCAATTATTGATATAATTATTAATTCATAATTCATAAATTATTAATATTTCATCATTAAATTTTAACCACTTTTATATATCTATGGTACTAAGCACATATTCAAATTTCAAGCAAATCCATTCAAAACAAAAAAATAGTTACGTTTGAAAGTCCACTGTCCCCTTAATGCAAAAAGTGTTTTTTTCACAAATATATGAAGTTTCATCAAAATGTAATTCAATTTCAATATTTTTAGCTTTAGTTAAAACCTAATATACTTACTATGGATAACTAAATTTTCTGCTTCAGTGGAAAGGACAAATTTGTATTTGTCTAGCAAGAAGTAGTAAAACTTCTATATTTTCGATAAACATGAAACACAAATTAACTATAAAACAGACTGAATGGTATACAAAATTTAGTTTCTATTCAACTGCTATGGTTTAAAGAAAAAAAATGGGGAAAAAATTAGACTAATGATAAAAGTTTGAACTTCAGCGATACATATCGTAACCATACATACAAGTACACACGCACGCACTAACAGTACACGTGCAAAAATATTTCTGCCACTATAACAGTATAAACAATGAAACAATGTCTTCTAAATGTGAGTTATATGTTCTTTCAAACGACTCGATAAATGAAATAATGACGCATTTACATATCTTCCATGCCCAATTCAATAAAAAGTCAAATATTTCTACAAAAATCATTTTAAAGATTAAAAATAACAAAAACAAAATAAACCATAAAGTATAAAGTGTGTAACCATCTTAAGGCGACAATGGACCTTCAGATTGACAAAAATATGTCCCCAAAACGATTTTTTTTTCTTTCAGAAAATGATTCTGCAAATCATCAGCTTTAAATTTTAAAAAAAAGTATGTTGATCAGATCATTATTAACGGAGTTATAAGTATTTTTTCAAACGTAAACAATGGAAATGTTAGTCAAATTAAAACTTTAAATGCTATTTTCTCAAAACAAGTTTTCATGTCGTTTCGGTAAGTTCAAAATGTTCCATGCGTCATATTTTTTCTTGAATTTTCATAAAATTTCACAAAATGATTATTTATATATGTTAGAATAAAACTTACTAAAAAATTCATTATACTATTTTAAAACAACTTAAAATTTTTACGATAAAAAAAAAATTTTCATAAAATTTTGCATAAAATGACTTAATTTTATCGATTTCTTTTCTAGTTTTTATAAGTACGACTCTAAATCAAATATTGCTAGTAACTTTTATTATAATTATATAAAGCTAGCTTAAGAGAGAAAATTAGATATCTGAGACAAAAATTGATGCGCATAGAGCATTTTTAAATAGAGTAATTAATAAACTGATTTTAATTAATATCTCAATTAATAACATTCTGATCTTTTTTTATTTAGAATTTTTATCTCTAAATAAAACTGTATAAGTATACAAAATTTCATATCAATTGGTTGATAGATAAAAAAAAAAGTTTTTCATGGTCCATTGTCGCCTTAAATAGATGTGAAAGATGTCTGTTTCGTTTTTCACATCATAGAATGACAGCAATTTTTGGTAGCTGTACGGATTTAACGTTTTTCCGAAGTTGTGCGTATGGATAAAAATCAAGTTTCGAAATTAAATAATGATTATGGCATCAAAACTTTTTAAATATTCATATGAACAAAAATGTTTTGATAATTAGATTCCATATTTTATTGTTAAATAGTTAGAATAACTTTACGATTCCCTTTTCGCACAGAAACAATATTAATTCTTAAAATCCTTTATGTATGAGTAAAAAAAAAAAAATTGTATTGCAGCTAAGAAACTGAATGATGAACTTTTTTAAGTTGATTTCCTTGAATAAAAGTCACTATCGCTTAATCCAGATATAAAAATAACTATTTCTCGATGAAAATATTATTTTTCCGTACGAAATTCCTAAATCATGAAAAGAAGTATATAAAAGGATCTCAAAATAAATATTACTTAATTGGGATGGTTTAATAGTTAGTTATATAAAGAATTGCACTTGCGAAGAGATATTTTTGCAAGACATTTAAGAAATTTATTGTTTTTTCCTTATTTTTTGTTTTCAGGATTAAAATTTTATTCAAATTCACACCACAATTATCAAGTAGTAAAATAAATTAAATATAACTTTGCATAACTGTTCAAGATTTTCAAAATGAATTTCATTATTTTTATCAAAACCTTCATTAGATAGCGGATCAAATGTAGAGGAATTTATCTTATTAAAATAGCAGTATTTAATGTTTTAAAAAGTCTAAAAGCAAAATAATATAAATATAAACTCCTTGTATTTACAACAAATTAAATCCATAATTTACTTTTCAAAAAAAAAATTATCTCGGAAATTTTTAAGAAAAAAATATTTTTTAAAAAAATTTCCTTTAAAATTAACAAAGCTGAATAGTTAGATCATGCACTTCCTTTTTGACTATAGCGTAGACACAGATTCCATGCCTAATTCTAAACCACTTCTCTAATTAAAATTGTTTTGCAGTCAGTTTTTAATTTGGCTTCGGCGCGATCGAAAGCCTCAAAGCGATATTCAGTATCGTTTTGAGGTCTTCAACACCAATTCGTTGATATTCTCGTTCAGGCTTTTGTTCGATTGTGGTGAAGACGATTTCTGAGATTTCAAATCGTCTAACAAGTCTATTTCGTCTTTTAATATATCGTCATCCTCTTTATCTTTAACGGTCTCATCTAATGACGTTTCTGAATCTACGTGTACTTCGGTGACGTCCGGAGTCAATGTCTTCCGTTCCTCGGTTTCTTGGATAGGGTCCATTCTCAGCGTCGCCATTTCTATGGATGACTGAGCGTTAGGGATTGTGTTGTTGTTGTTGTTATTGTTTCTGGTAAGCCCATTCCCCTGCTTCCTCTTCTCGAACGAAGTGCTGTTCAGGGATTTGACAGCTCCCGCCGCCTGTCCATTTACCAGCGCCTTTTGGGCGTTAATGTCTTTTACATGAAGCGGGTGAATCTGCTTCTTTCCCTTCCGCAGGTACTTGAAACACGGGCATCGTATGATTAGGAATCTCAGTCCGTCAGCGATGCACTCGCAGCACGTCTTGCTGATGCAGAAAGTGCAGAAGAATAGTCTCAACACACAAAACAGCATCCCGATGCCGACCAGCGAAGGTCCTATCCCTGCCATGGTTGCTTGAATGGCTGGGTGTTTGAACTCGCAGTAGAAGCTGATCAGGGTGAGAACAGCTCCGATGCAGGCCAGCGCCAGCCCGAGGATTACCAAAACGTCAGGTCCAAAGTACTCTTGATTCCCTCGAAAGCTCATGTTTGCTTCTGGGGCATTGGGATCACCTATTGAATCACGGAAAACATCTTCAATGAACAAGATTATACTACATAAAGTCTATCAGATGATTAAAATACATACTTAATAGCATATAATTCACAAAGAAGTCAATAGTATTATACAATATGAATTCACATGCCTAATAACTCAATCAGGCATGTGATATATTAAACCATATTTATCACAAAGACAACTTTAATAAATAAATAAATAAATAAATAAATATATACATATATATATATATATATATATATATATATATATATATATATATATATATATATATGTATGTATATGTATGTATATATATGTATGTATATGTATGTATATATATGTATGTATATGTATGTATATATATATGTATATGTATGTATATATACATATATATACATACATATACATACATACATATATATATATATACATATGCATACATATATATATATATACATATATATATATATATATATATATATATATATATATATATATATACATATATATATATATATATATATATATATATATATATATATATATATATATATATATATATATATATATATATATATATATATATATATACATATGGATACATATATATATATATATATATATATATATATATATATATATATATATATACATATGGATACATATATATATATACATATGGATACATATATATATATACATATATATATATATATATATATATATATATATATATATATATATATATACATACATATATTTATATATACAGGTGGTTATCAAAACAATAGAAACATTTAGGAATAACATGAAATTCTACATTATTATGGTATAGGACCAACTGTGGCATTTAATACCACCTGAATTCACTAAATAATTGAATTATGCAAGGAATGAATAGTGGTTAAGGGAATATTATACCATTCTTTATGTATAAATCGTCAATATTCCTGTAGAGATGTTGGTGGTGGATATCGATCCCTGACTCTATTCTCTAAAACAGACCACAGCAGTTCGATGATATTGAGGTTTAGGGACTGTGCGGGCCAGATGAGATGTTTGACTTGGTCTTTATGTTCATCAAACTATGACCTGACATGTCTAGCTGTATGGATCGGAGCATTGTCATAGATACCGCCATCTAATGCAGGAAAAATTTTTGCGCCATAGGATGGATCTGGTAGGTTAAAAGTTCAACATAGTCCTTCCCAGTCAATCTTCCTTTCGGGGTTACAATAGATCCCTTTTGAAAACCAAGAGATGGCCGCCGAAACCCTGAGAAATTTCTCTCCCTATTTGACAGCTGGCATGATACAAGCAGGATCATACGCTTATGTAGGTGTTCTTCAGACATACGCACGTCCTGTTGCGGGGAACAAAGTGAACAATGATTCGTCTAACCAAATGTCATATTCCGACGTATCACTCGACCAGGATATGTGCTCGTGACACCACTGTAGATGACGTTTTGTATTCACATCTGTTACAAGTGGCTTGGGAATTACTACTCTGCCTTAAATGTTTTGCTTGTGAAGTTTTCTCTTAACTGTAATGACTGATACTGGAGCTTGCAGATTCAGATGGAGCTCTACGGTCACTTTGGCTGCAGTTGTCTTCTATTTTTATGTCACAATCCGCTTCAACACCCGTTGGTCTCTTTCACTTAGCTTTCCCTTTCGTCCACTATTCTGTTATGCAGAGGATGTCTTTCCGTTCACTCTGTATCCCACCATGACTTCCGATATCATAGATCAGTAAACACCCAAATCCATGGAGGATGTTGTAACAGATACTCCAATTGGACGCGTTTCAACAATTTGCCCTTTCTGCACGGTCTACAAGGTTTGACATCTTACGCTATCCCCCCAAACAGCCTGATATCCAGAGTTTCATTATTGCCACCTTAGAGTAGAATAATGTATACGCAATATTCTATAAAAAGTGCTGGTCCCTAGACTTATTTTTAAGGAATACGAAGCATTTCCATAAGCACCACTAATATTGATATGTGTTTCCATTATTTTGATAACAACCCATCCTTCTAAGAATGGTAGAAATCTGCCTAATTCAGGCCATACGCTCCAAAAATACTTACCAATGTGACAGTCTGACGCACTGCTCAGTGTTTGGTTATAAGGAAACCGCCGCCTGCCTGGTGGTATAAGATGCCGGCTGTTGGAAGTATAATGGTTACCAAGTCCTGTTGGCAACAGGGATACCTCTGTGGACGTATTCAAACGAGCTAGCATGGTTAGATAAAGAAGGTATCACTTTAGTTTTGTGCGCTGAGAAATAAGAGTAATGTTTTTTTTTTAATTTCAACAATTATGTCAGTCCTCCTGTTGCATCCAGAGGACGAAGGATGAATGTAATTCCATGGAGTATTGGTCTTTTCATTTCGGTGGAAAGAAATATTCCATTTTTTTCAAGGTAGTGAAGTGCATTTTTATTCTCTTTCCATCCTCTATTGCCGCTGAAGTGCAGAGGATAATAAACTTTCTCAGTATTCTGGGTACTTTTGAAGATAGCATGGTATAATTCAACATTTTTGAAATCCTAAGGCACCTGAAATAAAAAGATAACTTTGTTAGTATTTATATATCAGTGGAGATAATATTTCTTTATAATCCATCATTCATACACCAAATGTATTCCAATTGTAATACAGAGGCTGTTCGCACATTTTTTAGACGATTTTGGTAAGCGGTAAAAAAAATAGTTTGCTGCAAAAGAAATAATTGCAATTGTACTATGTTTTTAAAAGTCAAAATTATCGTCTGCGGCTTGAAAGTGTTGTTTCTATTCAAAATGGCGTTTTTAACAAAGCAGTGGTTCGAAGGCTACATTTATGCTCTTTCCGAAGAGAAATATGCATACTCCGTTATCCAAAAACGATGTGAGAGTCATGGTTTTGTGATATCTAAAGCATCGATAGGTAATATCGTCAACAAGAAAGGAAAAAAACGTCAAATTGGAGCCTCTAGTGGGACAAAAATTCCAAACAAGTATCCAAGGAAAAAAACGGACATCTTCGACTATTGCAAAGGTACGTTGTTTAATGTTAAAAGAAAATCCCCCTAGTCAAAGGACAGTTGCAAAATCATTAAAATGCTCGGTGTCCACTGCAAACAAAATGATAAACGTTGATTTAAATCTTAAGAAAGCGAAAAAACGCAATGTGCATCGCCTTCTTCCAAATCATATCGCTGAACGCAGGACACGCTGCAGAATTCTATATGAGAAACACTTATCCAAAGAAAAATGGAAAACAATTGTCACAATAGATGAATCATGGGTTTATTTAAATGACTGCAACAAAAAAAGAGCCATTTATTATCATAAAAGGGGAGAAAAAAATTTAAGTAACAAAAAACTGGTATCAATGCCATACCCTTCACTAATATCCCTACTAAATCTCCCGATGTATCACCTATGGATTTTTGTGCTTTCGGACTTTTAAAATCTTCATTATCCAAACGTCGTCCCAAAACCCTTACAGGACTCCGGAAAGCTGTTCAGGAGGAATGGGATAGAATACCTCTTCCGACACTTCAAAAGGCATTATTATCCTGGAAATTGCGGTGTCGAAAGATAGTTCAGAATAAGGGATGTCAAATAGAACATTTAAAACACAAGAATTTTATGTAATTCAGTTTTGTGAATACAATATACATCGTCTAAAAAATGTGTGAACAGCCTCTGTATTAAGTGCGTTGATATTGAATTACCCCATCATATTTAAATGTTTAGTCGTAAAATAAATGTGTCTTAAATTAAGGGGTCATTAACAAAAAGAAATATTACATATCAAGAGGCTAGAGATTCAAGCATATTTGATTTATTTGACTAAAATACGGTATAAAACATTAACAGGTAAAAGTTTTTAACAAACTTTACATCACTCTTTCTTCCCATTGAATTGAATATTCTGTCCTTTAATTGATTTGAACATTACGTTTGACTTTTCACCAAATTTTTTATATCCTCAAGGTATTTAATTAAATTGAATCACATTGAATGAATTGACTAACATTCATTAATTGACTAACATTCATTAATTGACATTGAATGAATGAACTAACAGGTAGACTGCACTCAGCTTCCAGGCTGTTTTTAATTTTTTTAAATTCGTCAGTAAACAGGAATTCAAGATTCATAAAGAACTTCTAACTTCGGAACTGAAAAATAAATACAGTGGAATCTCGATCGATCGTTTTCCGAATCACAGTTTTCGCGCATGTGTCGTTCATCTCATCCAGTCCCAATGATCATATTTATATGTTATGTTCCCGCATCTATCGTTTTCCCGCATTTATCGTTCATTTCAGTCAGTCCCTTGAAAAACGATAGATCGAGATTCCACAGTATATCACTTTACATAGTGCTTTTATGTATAAGACTATCATACTTATGAATAAATACAGAGGCTGTTCGCATATTTTTTAGACGATTTTGGTAAGCGGTAATAAAAAATTGTTTGCTGCAAAAGAAATAATTGCAATTGTACTATGTTTTTAAAAGTCAAAATTATCGTCTGCGGCTTGAAAGTTTTGTTTTTATTCAAAATGGCGTTTTTAACAAAGCAGTGGTTCGAAGGCTACATTTATGCTCTTTCCGAAGTCAAATATGCATACTCCGTTATCCAAAAACGATGTGAGAGTCATGGTTTTGTGATATCTAAAGCGTCGATAGATAATATCGTCAACAAGAAAGGAAAAAAAGTCTAATTGGAGTCCCAAAACCCTTACAGGACTCTGGAAAGCTGTTCAGGAGGAATGGGATAGAATACCTCTTCTGACACTTCAAAAGGCATTATCCTGGAAATTGCGGTGTCGAAATATAGTTCAGACTAAGGGATGTCAAATAGAACATTTAAAACACAAGAATTTTATGTAATTTAGTTTTGTGAATACAATGTACATCGTCTAAAAAATGTGTGAACAGCCTCTGTATTATTATATGTATTAAAACCTCAAGTAATCTATAGAAACTGCATCACTTACAAATTTCAAAAATATTTCATAATCTGGACTTAATTGTAAATGTGCAACTTCATGTACGCCAAAGCTTACCGCAAAGTTTTAAATGCAAATACACTTCAAAGAAAAATGTCTGACTTCACTTTAATGGAAATTTCCCCACGGGTGAGGTATTAATTCAGTAAAGTATTGGCATGTTTCCTAGGAGATTTTGTACTATGGTGGTGGTTGTTGTTTCTTATGACCCCTGATTTGAAAACTCCAAACCAGGTCCATAGATGTCTTACGGGACTGCAGCTCCAGATGTATGGCACCACAAGGGTCGAAAGCCGACTTAGCAAAGTGCCACTAAATTTTGGGCCGAAAACCTCCCAGGGGCGACATCTGTGGACTCGTATCCTCCTCCAAATCGCTTCCTGCATACAGATTTAACATGCTCATAACCGGCGTAGACACAAAGGCATTCAGTGGCGGGCGGAATTCGAACCGAGTGCCCTAGGCGTCGAAATCCGATGTTCTAAAGCAGGAGTGTCAAACTCAAAGGCTAACTTGGGCCAAACAAACAAGGTTTAACTATAGGTGGGCCGAAAAAAAAAACAATATTAATAGAAACGTAGGTTTTTTACGGTACATTACCTAATTACAGTATATTCAACATAAGTATACACATTTTGTTTAATAATAGCAAAAAAAGAGTATAATTAAAAAAACACTTAGCGACTTCTTCATATCTAAGTATAATTCTGCGTCTGTTATTTTATTATATATTATTGTGCCAATATATTGGCAATATATAAAAATGTTCGTCGCGGGCCGCGAGTTTGACACCCCTGTTCTAAACACTAGGGGCTTCTATCCCTGAATTATGGTGACAGAGTCTCAGACAAAATATGAACCTCTGTATGGACTTTGAAGAACCTGATAATAAAGATGATCCCACAAATATGTAACAGCACTGAAGTATGAAGCGATGATCTAGAATATAATTTTTTGTATAATGCGGAGGCACTTGTCTTGAGACATTCGTGTTTTTGTTATTCACAGGGCAGTCTTGCTGGCTACTTTATTGTGGGAGCACCATTTAGGTGAGCCAGTCTTGCTCTCTGTGAGGGGACAACACGGTAACAACCATGCCCTGTTCGTTATTTGAACCCAAGCCCACTGCGTGGAATCTTGCGACGCTAAACACTACACCATGTAGGCGTCACAAGACTTACAAATTGAAAGCCTTGATCATTTTTTTTCAAGCGGCATTTCTAAATAAATAGCATCGGCTTTAAAACCTTTGTCTTAGACGAAGACAGGTGTAATAAAGAGATATATGGTATCCGCTTCCTTAAAAATTACGCTGGCACGTTCTTAATGACCGTTAATGAGGGAAAAACCGCTCACAGTTCATTCTTTGCTCCAGTGCATTGCTCTATCTAACCAGTTCCAAATATATCCTGGAATCCCTATAGGCATAACCACGTTGTACCTATCATCGAACATCCGGATATAATACCAGATTAATCCTGGTTGAACACCTTATTCTATACAGTCTGTTGTTAGTACAAGCATGTCGTTGGCTAAACGCCCACTCACCAAATTGCTGCCCAGTAGTGGTGCAAAAGCCCTTCTGTTTGGTCTTCCAGGTTGGCTGCCTCTCTTTTGGCTTAACCCCACTCTTCGTCTTTTTTTATATCCTTTCTGGCAACCTTCCATGACTGTAACACCACTTCAATAGCTGATGTCATCTGCAATATCCCCATCCATCGGTTCGAAACTAACGGTGACCTCAAATTCCCTTGGGTCTTGCTTATTTCCTGGTTTTAGTCAAAATCTGTGATAAGCAATGTCTATGATTAGAATTTGCTATTAATTTTTTCAATATCGTCTGTTATATTCCCTTTTATTCAGTTTAATCTAGACATGCGCCATTTGGTTTCTGAGAATAGCAGAAGGAGCGGTTAATTACCTTTTTTGACTATTCAGCGTACACTGCCTGGGGAAATAATTAGTTATTATTAAATCAATAAATCTCAGTCTGGTCATTTATTTGTATTCCACAACAAAAATATCAGTTTTCTCAAAACGAGAAAAAAAAACTTTAAACTGCGCTACTCATTTATAAAATAAATGGAAAGTAATGCCATAATATATACAGTGGAACCTCCATATATCGAACTTCCCTATATCGAAATTTTCTATATATCGAACTCTTAGAAAATCTCCATGTTCATTACATAGAAAAATTGTTTTTATATTTCTAAAAAATCTCTATATATCGAATTTTTTTTCAAGACAAATTGGGAGATTTTATTCTACTTTAGAATAAAATCTCCCAATTTTTGGCATTTAAACAATACGTCGTGGACTTCAATTCGTGGAAAATGTCCCTGATGAAGTTTTTAGTGGACTGAAAAAATACGAACATTTCTTTGAACTTTCCGCAAAACTAACTGTTCAGCAAGATATTCGTAGTTTTTTTTTTTAAAGAATGTAACTGTGATCATTGTAACCACTGTCTGCATTATTGTTTTTTTAAAGATATGTAGTAATCAATAAATATTTCATATTAATTCATTTCTTAGCTATTAACTTTCATTTAATGGGATTCGCATAAAAATTAGAAATGGAGTTTCGTATACGAAAATTAGCTTTAATTGTTTCTTTTAGGAGAATTATGATAAGACTAAGTTTAATTCTATATATCGAAATTTCTATATATCGAATTTTTTTCGCGCAATTTGCTACTTCGATATACGGAGGTTCGACTGTATTATTATTTTACTAATCATTAATAGCCAAACCTTTTTTTTCCCTTCCTTTCTTTTTCTAGAAAAAAAATGCCATTTAATCATTGTTATCATTACTACTACTATTAACAGGGGTACATCTGTCTTTGGATCGATAACCAACCTTCTAAAAAAACCGAAATCACCTCACTAAGGAGAAATTTATAAGTAGATTTTTTGCGTGCCATTAGTTGAATGGGGAAAACGGTCTACCCTTAACTTCAAACGTATAGTCCGAAAGTAATTTGCATGCACTAAACTTTTCGAGAATAACCATACAGAAACATATTTTGTAATTGTTACGCATTATATGTATACTCTGATTTATGAGGAGCTCGCAGAACTAGAAACTAAATTTCCTCAGCGATATACTGCGCGTGTG
>OU015497.1:28914183-28941683 GCA_907164885.2 Dolomedes plantarius
TCAAGTTGATTGGATAATTCATCAAAAGAATTTTTAAAACAGTAGCTTTGTAGGCTGATGCAGCCATCTATCGACCGGAACGGGAACGAAAAGTTAAACGCAAGTTAACTTCCAAGTATTTTCATTTCTTTCAAGGTGATGGGATAATTCATCAAAAAAAATTTTAAAAAGTATTTATCTATATATATAAAACAGTTCCGTAACTGACTCACTGACTGACATACAACGCACAGACCAAACCGCTGGACCTAAAGGGCTGAAATTTTGCATGGCGATTCTTCTTATGGTGTAGGGGTGCACTAAGAGAGGTTTTTGAAAAATTCTTCTTAGATTTTTTTAAATTAAATTTTTAAGCTGTTTTTGTAACTTTTTTTAAGTTTTCATTTAAAATAATAATTTGAGGGTTATAAAATTTATGTCACGAGAAAGATCATAAAAATTCCTTTAAAATGAAATATTTTTCGAATCTTTACCTCCATTTCCTGATTTTTGGTGAATTTTTAAAGATTCATTTTTAGAATTTAATTTATTAAATGCCGATCACGTGATTTCTTTTTCTGGTACTTTAAATAAATTTATCGTCACGTGCATAAAAACTAAATAGACAAAAAAAATATTTTTTTTTTCTTGATAATGCGGCAGAAAATTAGACATTATCCAAAAAAATATTAAAATACAGTAAAAGAAATGTTCTACAAACTGTACTATATTCTTTAGTATTCTTTATATTAGATTTAATTTAAATATCTTCTACATTATTTTGTCTGTAAAAAATCCCTTACGATTTTTTATCAATATGCATATATATATATATATATATATATATATATATATATATATTACATCAATTATATACATTGATTGTCGTATTTATTATATATATATATATATATATTTTTTTTTTTGCCATTAATTACATACATTGACCGTTGTATTTAATTTGAATGTACTCCGTAGCGAAGTGCGGGTTTTCAGCTAGTTAATACATAGAATTGTCAAGTTTATATGATTCAACAGAAAATCCAAAAACATGGTATATGAAAAGTTCTTTTTATCTTGTAATTATTATATTTTTTATCTTTTTGTGTGTGATGTCCGGGTATTTCAAAAAACAGGGATTCTATACACGGTCAATAGGGAGTTCGGTGTACACGAAAGAGGATATAACATGAGATAATAAGGATAACGGGAAGATATTTTCATGCTTAGTGTTTAGAATATCGGACTGAATTTTACCTATCTATTCCGAAAAGAAAATTTGCATGAATACTTAGGGGAAAATAGGATCGTTTAGAAATAACTTGCTGTGTGAAGAAACTAGGCAAACTTTATGGTATGAAAATTATCCATTAAGCAACTCTTTTTTTTTATTTCAGATAACTTTATAGTAAAATTTATCTATATATTTTTAACACGGGTTAGTATGTGTTTTAGAAAGTAATGATTTACTTCAAGGTTTCAACTCCAACATTTTTCTTACCGAAATAGCTGGGAAGTTGAATTATTGATATAAATATTATCACAACGAAAACGTAGTCAGAAAACTTATAATTTAGATGAAATATTATGGAGCAGAAAAATGATATAAATAGTTATTATGACTGTTAAGGTGTAGTAAGCTTTAAAAATCTATAGGCGATACGAGTAGAAACTTAATATTGTTTTGTTAAAATCATTGTAGGGTTTACTTAATTTTAAGTTTTTACCCTGTTTTTATTAACTTGCTTTCTTGTTTGTGTGTTTGTGTGTGTGTTTGTCAAGTACAAATCTTGCAATGGATTTTTAACTAACTTCCCGACGAGATAGACATTTGAAACTTTTAGAATAGCTCAGAACACGATGACAATGCATTTTTTTAATACTTTTAGCCATCTTTAAGCAGAATTAAATTAGTTTTCAGTTATTTTCAGTTAATTTTGTTTTGTAGACTGGTGCCGCCATCTATCGGCCGGAACGGGAACGAAAAGTTATATGCAAGTTAACACTCCAATTAACTTCATTTTCTTTCAAGTTGATGGGATAATTCATCAAAAAAAAATTTTTTAAGCATTTATTAATACATAGAATTGCCAAGTTTATGTGATTCAACAGATAATTTAAAAACATGGTATATAAAAAGTTATTTTTATCTTGTAATTATTTTAAGCCTGCAGTTGTGATTATCTATAAGCTGACAATCTTTTAGGTTCAGCGTATGCCTCATGAAATGATGCCATTCGTCAATCATACATAAAAGGAAAAATAGAATTCAAAAGTGTTCAGATTTGGTAAGGAATAGCCGCAAAAAGTAAAAAATATAAATGCAGCCATACAATCATTCATAATCACACATCATTTTCTAATTATTCAATGTTCCCAAAACAGATGGGATCCATTCAACTTCTAACATCTATCGGCAAAGAAAGTTATTTGCCACAGCAAAAAATCGATTTGTTTTTTTAAGACGAATGGTGCTAGTGCGGTGGTATAGCTCTAATATGAAAAAAATATTTAATATTCAAGTATATTTTAGAAATGCCAAATCACCAGAAATGTTATCAAAAAAATACTGTTTGCAAGCGCAGTTACGTTACTTCTCAAATAATGAGGAATAATTAATTCAAATTCTTGCAATATCAATAACACGAATTAATTAAACTATTTCTAAATAAAACCTTTTTTCCGGTCCGAATCAGCTTGAATTCTTCACAAACTTTGAATAGAGCGTAGTCATGCTTAGTTTTTTTCTTTCAAAAGTCCTTAACATGGTATATACATCATCAGAAAAGCAAAAATCGGATCTGAAGTGTTTTGATTTTTTTCCTCCAACAAATGACATGTTTTATCTTCGTGCTGTTGCGTGTGAAATATTAAAAGAGACGAGAGCCTTGAACTGTTTCAAAAGATGTTTGGTAAACGATGAAAAGACATCACGCAAACGCTATCCAAACTTCAATTCTCAACCTAGTTATCTCCACTCTGCTGTACGCATACAGAAATTATTTGGATTCCACAAACATTGTGCGACACGCTTGAAACGGGAATTTAAATGAATAGGTCTCTGTTTAATCAGGATATAACATTCTGCAGCCTGGCTGGTTTTTATGAAGCTGAGATTTGGAAGTGGGGTATCAGTTGACCCCGATTTTATTCAGATTTTCTCTTTCGGGTATTGTTTTGGGATCCCTTAGTTTTAGATTTAAGAAAGTGTCTTTATTGTAAGATATTGTTCCGTTTTCCTGGGTTCGATGGGATTAAATTATCTTCGGAAATTGCACACAAAATAAAATTTACTATTCTGTAAATTCTTCAGGCGCATACAGAAATTCAACAGAAAGCACGAAACAACTGTCTTCTAAACAGCAGAAAACTCTAAAAATACCAGTCAGGATAACAGAGTCTTTAATACAATACACGACTAACGCACTTTCAATGCATTCAATTCTCAGCAGAAAAGAACACTGAGTTCCAATGTCAGTGTCAGGTATATTTATAGACTTCCAAAGCGCCCTCTATCGGTGAACCAGCTAGATAGTTCCAGAACCTCCTGGACAGGTCCAGAAGGTTGGCGACCATATAGCACCATATCGCCAAATTTAGCGAAATATCGCCAAATTTGGCGGCCTAAATAAGTCACCAAAATCCATCGCCAATTTGGCGATAACTCTCATATTTAGCAGGATTACCGTAGACTCCTAAAATTCGTATCAATATGTAACAAGCTAATGTATGATTAATTAGCTTTAGTTATGCCTTTTAAACTTTCAGAAGAAAAAATTATTTGACTA
The DNA here is from genome assembly GCA_907164885.2 of Dolomedes plantarius. Taxonomy (NCBI): domain Eukaryota; kingdom Metazoa; phylum Arthropoda; class Arachnida; order Araneae; family Dolomedidae; genus Dolomedes; species Dolomedes plantarius. The sequence goes on from OU015497.1 coordinate 28,917,951, forward strand.
GTTATTTTATGCTTTCCATTGGCTACAAACATGGATTGTGTCAAGTTTGAGGTGATGCATCGTTTGAAATCAAAGATAGTACCAGGTAAAACAAAATCGAATTTTTCCACTGAATTTTCCTAATGATCTAAACGATCGTACAAATGCATACTATACACCAATATTTATATTATAACCGATCATACAAATGTAAATGCATATTATTGAACTCTGTTTTTGCATATCATAGGGTCATAGAAAAAAGATCAGATAATTTTAAATTTTTAATTTAAAGTGTCACCTCGGTTGACTTATATTCAATCTCAATTTCAGGGTATAGAGAATTTCTCGGCATTTTTCTTATCACAAATTAGCAAATTTTTTAACTCTGTTTTCTGCGTTTGTAAGTAGATCTTTAAACGCAATGAGCGTGTTTTTCAAAAATATTCTTGTTTTCCTTTATTTTTTTAAGAAATAATTTTTATTATGTAGCAAAAGACCATTGGAAATTTTATGCTCATAAAAATTTAACTTTTGAAATTTTAAACTTTTCTAAACTCTGTCCTACTTTAAACACCAACCTTCCAAAAAAAATTTCAGGTAGTCTCTTCTAACGAAACTACGGTGGGTTATTAACGTAGGATTACTTATCGTTGCTTACCTCTTTTGTATGTATATATGTATGTATGTGTTATCTATATATGTATCTATCTATATGTGTGTATATATATATATATATATATATATATATATATATATATATAGGTGGTTATCAAAATAATGGGAACACTTATCAATATTAGTGGTGTTTATGAATGTGCCTCGTATTCCTTAAAAAACAAGTCTGGCCACCGGTATTTTTTATATAATATAGTGTATGTATTATTCTACTGTCAGGTAGCAGTAATGAAGCTAAGGGCATCGTGTTTTGGGGGGAACACCGTAAAATGTCAAACCTTGCAGACCTTGCGAAAAGGGAAAATTGCTGGAGCGCATTTCAATTGAGCATCTATTACTGCAAACCCCAGGCTAATGGGTGTTTTTCGAGCTATGGTATAGAAAGTCATGATAGCATACAGAGTGCACGGAAAAACAGCCTTTGCTAAACAGAATAGTGGACGAAAGGGAGAGCGGAGTGAAAGAGACGGACGAGTTATTGAAGCGGATTTTGGCACGAAGAAAGAAAATAACTGCAACAAAAATGACCGAAGAGCTCAATCTGCATCTGCATGTTCCGATATCGACCATTAGAGGTAGAAGGGAACTTCACAACCAAAGCATTTAAGGAAGAGTAACTATTCCCAAGCCACTAGTAATAGATGCCAATACAAAATATCGTCCACAATGGTGCGTCCACAAAGAGCGCAATCCTGGTCGAGTAATATGTCGAAAAACGGCATTTGGTCCTACGAATCATTGTTCCCATTGTTCCTCGTAACAGGACGTGTGTATGTCTGGAGAACACCTACACAAGCGTAAGATTCTGGCTGTCTCATCTCAACTGTCGATCATGGAAGTAGATCTATCAGGGTTTGGGATGGCATCTCATGGTTTTCTTCAGTCCCTATTGTAACCCTAAAAAGGGAGATTGAATGGGAAGGACTATGTCGAAATTTTAGCTCACTAGTCCATCCTACGGTGCAAACATTGTTTCTTACAGGAGATGGCGTTCTCCAGGATGTTAATCCCCCTATACCTACAGCTAAATCTATCAAGTATTGGTTTGAAGAGCATGAAAAAGAAGTCAAATATCTTATGTTGCCCTGTACAATCTCCCCGACTACATATCATCTGTGTGGCTCTATCCGCTTATACAGATCAACCACTGTGATCTGTATAAGCGGATAGAGCCAGGTATCGATATCCACCACAGCATCTCTACAGGAACTTTCATGATTTTTCCTTGAAGAATGGTATAATATATTCTTAACCACTACTCGTGACTTGTATAATCCGATTCCAGGGTGAATCAGGTGGTGTTACATGACACAGGTGATCCTGTGCCGTATTAATAAAGGTTTTCATGATGTTTCTTAGTGGTCCCATTATTTTGATAACCACCTGTATATGTGTGTGTATAATATGTGTGCATATATATATATATATATATATATATATATATATATATATATATATTGTATATATATATATTGTATATATATATATATATATATATATTGTATATCTATATATATAAAACAGTTCCGTAACTGACTCATTCATTCATTCATTCATTCATTCATTCACTGACTGACTGACATACAACGCACAGACCAAACCGCTGGACCTAAAGGGCTGAAATTTTGCATGGCGATTCTTCTAATAGTGTAGGGGTGCACTAAGAAAGATTTTTCAAAAATTCTTCTTAGATTTTTTTAAATTAAATTTTTAAGCTGTTTTTTAAACTTTTTTTACGTTTGCTTTTAAAATAATACATGGGGGGTTATAAAATTTATATCACGAGAAAGATCATAAAAATTCCTTCAAAATGAAATTTTTTTCGAATTTTTACCTCCATTTCCTGATTTTTGGTGAATTTTTAAAGATTAATTTTTAGAATTTAATTTATTAAATGTTGATCACGTGATTTCTTTTTCTGGTACTTTCAATAAATTTATCGTCACGTGCGTAACAATTAAATAGACAAAAAAAATACTTTTTTCCCTTGCTAATACGGCAGACGATTGGACATTATCCAAAAAAATATTGAAATACAATAAAAGATATTATGTTCCTCAAACTGTACTATATTCTTTCGTAGGCATTAATTGCATACATTGACCGCTGTATTTAATTTGAATGTACTCCGTAGCGAAGCGCGGGTTTTCAGCTAGTATATATATATATATATATATATATATATATATATATTGTATATATATAATATATATATATATATATTGTATATATATATATATATATATATTGTATATATATATATATATATATATATATATATATATATATATATATATATATATATATATATAATATATATATATATATTGTATATATATATATATATATATATATATATATATATATATATATATATATATATATATATATATATATATATATATATATATATATATATATATATATATATATATATGAAATAATAAGTGGAGTAAGCTCAGGGTGTAATCGTTGAGTTCAGTAGATAGAGGAATTCCAACAGTCTAAGCAGGGTAGTAGTCGTGATTTTGTAGAACGAGTGGCTGGCATATGGATGCGGGCACGCTGGGGAGACATGAACACTTCCAGAATGACGGAGGACTCAGCTATATTCCTAAAGGTTTTTATTTGCATAATAGTCTCTCGCTGGACATCCATAAATCTGACATTTTTACAGATCACTTTTTTCGGGAAAATTCTCGACAGTGCAACGCTGCGACATAGAGCAGGACGCAAATGGCACATCGCGAGGCGCTAGCGGGGACGGGGGTCCCGCCCGCGCAAATTTGACAGGAACGAACTTACATGTTTACTCGTTGAGAGCAGACAAACAAAAGACTACAGATGCGCGAAATTTCTCGCCCGTGTACGGGTCTATTAAACTTCTAATTGGTTAGAAACGGACACGTGATTATGTCGCGTCATATCGGATGATGATCTCGCCAGGCTTCTAGAACATGCCCGTTATATAACGCTTATATAAGGCTATCCACACGTGGCGTTAGGGGAAAAACTACTAGATTATTTTGGTTGGATTTAGGTCAAAATCAGAAAAAAGGGACGGTGTTCTGTTGCGTTAAGATAAAAGAATTTGGAAAAGGCGTGTTGATAATGAAGAGGTTTGAAATTTATTTTATATATATGTGTGTTTGTTTGTTTCAAAATTTAGACGCATTTTGGTACTTTTCCGTTTAATTGTTTACTGCTTGTACAAGTGATACAGACTGGGTTTGGCGCGCTGCCAAAATGATAACTCGCGACGACGGACGGTTTTAGCGTCTGAAATTTTTCTTTCCGGAGGACCGTTATGGAGGAACGTAATCCTACTTTAAAAGAGAATTCAAAAGTATATTTTAGCTAATTTGTGATTAGAAAGATCACGAGAGGACTGTCCTCTACAGCTCATAAGGAGAAGAAAAATTTTCAAGATCCACTGATACGCCCCTTTAAGAACCGGAATTCATTAATACCACGTCATTAGGTAAAATATCCCACTGTTTCGTTGTAGTTTGGGAAACAAAATTTAGTTTAAAATCCCTTATGTCTAGGTACATAAATGCTTCAATTTTTCGGTATCTTAGCAGTCTCAATACAAATGTTTTAAACGGGAAAATATGCAATCATAGCAATAATGCACTATTTTTACTAATGTTTTAGACTGAAAATGTACATATTAATCTGTAGACTGCATTTTAAAATGGGACAAAAATACTTTCAAAAAGAAAATATGAAAAGTAAGGAAATTTTTAACTAAAACTGAATCATATACATTGAAACGGAATTAAACAAAACTTAAAAGGGAATTAAATGGGGTTAAAGTCATATAAAATAATACGACTTTAATATTGCTAACTTCTAAATCATAATTCTGAAATTTAATTAAATAATTCTGTCCTCCTATTTTAATTACCTTATCAGTATTTGAGAGATAACTAACGTAGTTGCACTTATTGAAGAAACATTTCCAATAGGAATTACTGCGAGGAAATTTTACTTTTACTTTTAGCATGCCCGAAAATGTATGCATTTAATGTCAAACAAGTTATACATATTTGGAAAACTATACCGTAAAAACCAATTATTCGAAAAGTAAAGAAAGATTTCCTTTATTGAATAAATTATTATAATAGTGATGAACTTGGTTTTTATAATCTTACTAAGCTATGAAAGAAAAATTAAACTGACCTACAATAATAAATCTATTTAAAGCTACTACATATAACAATAGATCAAAAAGAGTTCGACCATATGAATAGGACTGACAGGTATCAAATATCCATGAATGTGAAACATACCTAGTCAGTATTTTTGCTCGAAGCCACGAGAGAGCAGCTAAATGTATAATCACCAGTTTAAAATTCCACACCTGAAATTACCTACTATGATTGTTATACTGTAACTTGTTTAAGTTACAGTATAACAATCTGTCAAATATCTTTCAAATATCCATGAATGTGAAACATACCTAGTCAGTATTTTTGCTCGAAGCCACGAGAGAGCAGCTAAATGTATAATTACCAGTTTAAAATTCCACACCCTGAAATTACCTACTATTATTGTTATACTGTAACTTGTTTAAGTTACAGTATAAGAAAAATAAACCTTTTTGAGAATAAAATTGCTTATCCTGGGCTATTTTTCCTATTCTTGAAAGCGGCACGAAGAACAGTTACCAAAGTAGACAGCTATTTTACCAAACATATAAAGATAAAACGTTTTTAATTGGATGGTTTGAAGTTAAATTTTTGGGCAAGCACTACTGCCTTACTCCTCAAAGATGAAATTTTCTGTATTGAGCATATACTATGAAATGATGAGCCTCAGAATCAGCTTCAGAAATTAAAGCAAATCAACGAATCAAGTATTTAAAACTTGCCTAAATAGGGCGTCTTTGGACATCAAACACACATTTCTGAACCTTTTCTTATGATTTCAAAATTTTTCCGTTAATTTATCCGCTAAAGTTATTTAAAAAAAGAAGGGCAGTATTTCTTCAGTTGATTCTTCTGAGAGTTTTAAGGAGTGTGGAACACTACAATACAGCTCATATTCAAAATATTAAAATAATTACATTTTTTTACAAATTGAAAATTTCGTTTGAATCTCGTGTACCGAAAACAAAACCTCTCATGACTGCAAAACAAAAGCGTATAAGATTGAATTGGTGTAAATCAAGACGTTTATGGAGCGAAGAAGATTGGAAAAAAATATTATTTAGTGATGAAAGTATGTTTTGTGTTTCATATGGTAATCAAGGTATTCGAGTTTAGAGAATGAAGCTAGAAGCATTTGATAAAGAATGCCTTAAACGTTCGGTAAAATTTGCTGCTAGTATCATGGTTTGGGTTTGCATGAGCGCAGAAGGACCTGGAAAGTTATGCATCGTCTACGAAAAGGTTAACTCTCAGATATATCAAGGAATTTTGGAATATTACATGATTCCATCATCAGAAGATTTATTTGAAGATGATTTCATCTTTCAACAAGATTTAGCGTCACCGAATACCTCGGTGTCAACTAAGAATTGGTTCCGTCAACGTAAAATTAAGGTACTTACTTGGCCACCAAACTCACCAGACATTAATCCCATCGAAAACTTATGGGGTATAATGAAGAAAAAACTCCAAGAAAATCCTTCTTCAAGTAAAACTGATTTAGTAGCACGTATAAAGTCTATTTGGGCTAATATTGATAGAAATGTTTGTAAACACCTTGTATATAGTATGCAAGATCGATTGTACGCTATTATTAAAGCTAAAGGGGATGATACAAATTATTAACTACCATTTACTTCATATTCATAAGGTAATATTTTTGCGTAAAATAAAATAATCTAATATTTTGAACCAATCTAAATTTTATTCTAATATTTTGATGTGTTTCAGAAAGCTGTTGTATACCTAATTTATTGTATTTTATATTTTGTAAATGTTAAAATCTTATCTAAACATTCCAGATTTAATTTATAAGAAATTTAATTGCATTTACTTAGTATCAAAAATAAATAAATGGAAAATAATTTTTTTTCTTATTACTTTTTCTCAATTATTCTAATATTTTGAATCTGAGCGGTATAAGTTTTATTACTTTGTAAGTTTTCATTACTTTGTAGAGTTTATTTAAAAGGTCGTCGAATTAATTTTAAAACAAACTCGAGGAAAATAATTTGAAAGCTTTGTGGGTTCGGTTTGAAACCTACTCTAGAATACAGATGGCGAACCTAAAGCACGCATGTGAGACGGGACACGCAAAACAGTTTTGCTGGCAGTCAGAGGGTCGATTTTTGACAAAGTTAAATTTGGAATACCTTGAAATACATTTAATAGGTTTCCATTCCAGTCGTACATAGAAACAAAAGCTTGTCAGTTATAGAAATGATCTGGCGACTGGTGAAATAGAGCTTTTCTAAAAACAGTTTACGGCTTTTTCGAAAATCTTTTCCACATACACATGCGAAATTTTACAATAAAAAATTATCTTTGTAAAAAAAAATTCAGAAATAAACGAACTGATGAATCTATTTATACAAATGTTTTGCGCTGCATGACTTATTATTTATCACCTAAAATCGTATTAAACGATAGCTATTATTTTTTTCTTTTATCTACACGAAATACTTCCATTCCTGTGTAAATTTTGTCTTTTAATAGTACAAGACAAATTTCTGATGATTAATAATAGCCTTCCTAAAGATTTGCTTTTTCCTTCTAATAAACTATCTGGCTTGTCAGCAGCTGATGGAATGTCGCTTCAAACTTTTTTGAACACGTGTACGAGGAAAAGGTTCGTCACCCTTGCTACAGAGGTTTTAGAATCAAATAGCATAAACCGCATGTTTTTACGATTATAATGCCATGCATTTTTTTTTCAGTACTGTCTGTGCCTATTCTGTTGTACTTCCTCAGATTATTTGTTTCGGAATGAAATTTTTCGAGATTTGCCTTCAGATTATTTATCTCAGATAAAATTTTCGAGATTAACCCATAGACTGCTTTGTTCGAAATAAAATTTTTCGAGATTTGCCCCCAAACTATTTACCTCGGAATAAAAAAAATTTTGAGATTAGCCCATAGACTGTTTAGTTCGAAATAAAATTTTTCGAGATTTGCCCTCAAACTATTTAGTTCGGAATAAAAAAAATTTTGAGATTTGCCCATAGACTGTTTAGTTCGAAATAAAAATTTTCGAGATTTGCCCTCAAGCTATTTAGTTCGGAATAAAAAAAATTTTGAGATTAGCCCATAGACTGCTTAGTTCGAAATAAAATTTTTCGAGATTTGCCCTCAAACTATTTACCTCGGAATTAAAAAAATTTTGAGATTAGCCCATAGACTGTTTAGTTCGAAATAAAATTTTTCGAGATTTGCCCTCAAACTATTTATCTTGGAATAAAATTTTTCGAGATTAGTCCATATACTGTTTAGTACGAAATAAAAATTTTCGAGATTTGCCCTCAAACTATTTACCTGTTTTAAACTACAAGGTGTGACCGATAAATAAGGTGACTTTTCCCAGAACTATTACAGTATCTATATATATATATAAAACAGTTCCGTAACTGACTCACTGACTGACATACAACGCACAGACCAAACCGCTGGACCTAAAGGGCTGAAATTTTGCGATTCTTCTTATAGCGTAGGGGTGCACTAAGAGAGATTTTTGAAACATTCTTCTTAGATTTTTTAAAATTAAATTTTTAAGCTGTTTTAGTAACTTTTTTTAAGTTTGCATTTAAAATAATAATTTGAGGGTTATAAAATTTATATCACGAGAAAGATCCTAAAAATTTCTTTAAAATGAGATCTTTTTCGAATCTTTACCTCCCTTTTCTGATTGTTGGTGAATTTTTAAAGATTAATTTTTAGAATTTAATTTATTAAATGCAGATCACGTGATTTCTTTTTCTGGTACATTAAATAAATTTATCGTCACGTGCATAACAACTAAATAGACAAAAAAAATATTTTTTTTATTGCTAATGCTGCAGACGATTGGACATTATTTTGTCTATAAAAATATCCCTTACGATTTTTTTTATAAATATATATTTTTTTCCTACATCAATTGTATACATTGATCGTCGCATTTATTATAAATATATTTATTTATCTTTTTTGGCATTAATTGCATACATTGACCGCTGTATTTAATTTGAACGTACTCCGTAGCGAAGCGCGGGTTTTCAGCTAGTTATATATATATGCAAAAAAGAACCTTATTGTCTTTCGAAGTACTCCCCGCCGTATGTAATGCATATCTCACAAAGTTCCTACAAGTGTTGGAAACTTCTGGAATAGTCCTCATTCGCTTCAGCCAGGAGATGGCCGAATGGCTAGGGCGCTGGCATTCGATTCACATCCTGTGGGTTCGAGTCCCACTGTTGGCATGGCTGTTTGTAGCCGTTCGGTATTGGCTTTAAACTGTAGGTTTTGGTCTAATTAGCCTTCGTGTAGCAAAAAAGTTGACCATAGCACTCCAAACCAAACCAAACCTCATTCGCTACTGCTTTAAGTTTCCTGGTAACAGCAGCTTGGATATCTGAAATGTTTGCAAATTTGTGTCCTTTCAGTGCCGATTTCAGTCTTGGAAACCCGAAAATGTCTGGTCTTAAAGACCAGGGGAGGGTGGGACAAGTCAGTAATCTGATGCTTGGCGATTAATCGTTTCACACACATAGCAGTATGAGGCCGTGCATTATCGTGCAAAAGGAACCACTTGCATGATCCCGCAAAAGCGAATTGCGGCCGCACATGACGAATACGCGCAAACAGGCGCTTGAGAACATGACATCGAAAATCAGCATTAACTGTTTGTACTTCTGGTGTGAATTCTTTATGGATTAGGGCCTGTTCACATAGGAGTTCGTTGCGTAGCGTTAAGAGAAAGATGACGTTGAGACGAAAATAAACCAATCATAGGCGTTAAAAATTTCATTGCTAATCGTTTGGAGGCCTATGATTGGTTTATTTTCGTCTCAACGTCATCTTTTCCTTAACGCAACGCAACGTACTCCTATGTGAACAGGCCCTAAATCCCTTTGCGTAGAAAAAGGTAATTAGCATTGTCAAACAAAGGGTCTTCAACCCGTGGCTCGCTGAAACATTTTGATCATGCAAAATGAAAGTTTGATATAAATTTGGAAAAAAAAACTTAGAACGCAAATTCTCTCACACAAAAAATATCCAGAACGCACGGGTAAAAGTAGCCCGTGGTACATAGGCTGATCAAAATAATAAACTGGCAATTGTATTCATAATGTTAAGACGAACTAAACACAAAAACCAGCACGCCAAGGCACCCTATTTCAAGAATCTCACGTGCGTCTCGTCTTCCTGCATTCATTCTGTTTCATGCAATATAAAGTACAAAATACATTGATTCAACTCCCATTTTTTTGTTTTTTGTAAAAATGAATAAATAAAAACATTTTTAAATTAATAATAGTTATAGAGGTACAAAATACTTTTTAAAACACACCATACACACAAAACTTCAGTGACGTGTTTTGAAGGAATGAATCCTTCATCATCATGCTATAAAAAGCAAATCAAGCAATCATCTCAAAGGCTGAAGCTCGTTTGCAAATAATACATTTTTTTCCCTCTGCCAAACTACTTATTTCACAGATGTGTGTCCCGCGAACATGTAAAGGTTGAAGACCCCTAATCTAAACCTTAAATTTTTCTAAACGTATTTTTTCGATTAATTTGAAGCAAAATTTCCTATTGACTCTCTGCTCCATGACAAAATGCATTAACAACTGTTACATTAGAGCTACCTCATGAACAAACACCTGCGGAAAAATTTTGAAAACGATGAGCAAAATTTACGTAAGACAGGGAAAAACGCAATGCGCATGTGTCAGCGCGTCGGGCTGTTTTTAATTTCCGAAAGGAGGGTAATTCACCTTACTTATCGGTCTTACTTTGTATATTTAGGATTGAAAATTTCCGAGATTTGCCATCTTTAAAAGGATATGTCTCAAGGTATCTTCAATGAAACTTAATACGGCCTTTGTTATGTCTTCAATAGTCGGTCTTCGGGATTTTTGATTCTGTACAAAATATCTGAAAATATGTTTACTAAAACAAAATTTCCTTGTAAAAATTGTTTTTTGCGAATTACAGTGATTGAAAACTTTATATGTAAAATTTTCATGAATCCTAGAGATTAGTTATTTTGAAACCTTCTCAATACACAAAAAGGGGGAAATATCATGTAAAGAGAGCTTTAAATCCAGGAGATATATCCCAAACTAAACTTGCTTTGAATTTTCAATTTATTAAAAAAAAATTTTTGATTGTTCAAGTATTTTTATGAATAATGATTTATTTATAGAGGCAGATGGAATGAAAAAATAATTACAAAATGTGTCTGAAAAAAAATTACACTCAAAATTGTATACATCTATACAATTTTGCGTCCAGCACACCCTAAAGTCCGTACATCGGTTGTTATGCAAAGAGTAAAATTTAAAGTAGAACGAGATTTCATATTTTATAAAAAGCTAAACGTATTTTGCGATGGATGTGAATGAACCAGTAAATGCACGAGATACTTCATTACGATTTGCGTTACTGTGTATTAAACTAAAGCAAACTACGAAATGAATTTAAAAGAACCCTTTAACATACTCATACACCAGAGTTTCTTAAAATGTGGATCGCGACCCCAAATGGAGTCGCAAAACAAAATTTTGAGGTCGCGAAAATTTAATTCTGATACATGAATTTAATTCTTGTCGCCCTCCGCGAGTATCTAAGACATAATTTATTTACTACTATTTTACATGAATTTATTGTTTATCAAAGAATCTATCTATTTAAAACGTGTAGTCATGCGGAACCAAAATCGACGATATTTCTACACTCCGAATGGCAACGGTTGCAACCACCATATGTCAACATTATCGGCCGGCCGCAATTTGCAACCGCGAGTGTGCAGTGGCTCGACGATAGCACGTAATTTGTTACAGTTTAATTGCTGTATTTTAATCGTGAATAATTTTTATTTATTCAAGAGATAATTTAAATTTATTCATTTGTTCCGTCGGTTTGTCTAAATATATGTAAGTTGAAATAAAGTCTGTTGACAGATGACAGATGTAACATTCCTTACATGGGTTACTTGCAGTTTAGTTGTTTTGCAAAAGAAAATATAAAACTAAAAGTGACCATGCTGGTCGTGCAGCGGCTAGTTTTACATAAATGTATTGTTTACCAAAGAAATAAATTATATTTTCGAAAATATTTATCTTTATATCCTTATTTCCTGTGGTCATGAATGAAAAAAAAGTTTAAGAAGCGCTGTCATAAATTATTTCAATGTCTGCTTACTCTGCCATGTATTTTCTGAGCATGATATTCTTATGCATGGTACTAAAAAATCAGGACATAAAGGCAAAGTCTTTATTATATTTAAATTGAGTGCTTTACTCTTTGTATCAACTTCAGGAAGACCTCAAAAACTCACAGCCTATCATCAATCCACTCGTTTATAAACCTCTTCTGTGCTTATTCGCACCGTTTTCAAATTTATTTCCCAGTCACATTTGCATTTTTGTTAGCTTCAGGTATGGTTTTGACACCGTTGTTCTCGTAATTAGCTTCATACGTAATCCTGAATAATCCACCAAATCAAGTTCATGGTACAGTGCAAGAACTGATAAGCATTCAAGACATACCTTAAAAGGACGTTATGATTCTATTTAGGAGACAAAAAAAATAATCTCTTTACCGGTTGTTTTAGCTTATAAAGAGAAAAATAGTTGTATTTAAATACTTAATGCTTGCATAGAATACGTAATTGAGCGATAAATATTACAAATTAGGCCAATCTCCTACCTGTAACAGCGAAAGTAAAAATTTGTCAGCACAGGCGGTACGTACTTGTGATTATATAAAATACTCGACTTGTCATTTGAAGGAAAGTATTTCTTTGGACAGTTATAATTTTTAAATTACGTATTTTACATATGAGGAGTTTCTTTATTTTTCTTGCCAATACGGTTTCTTACAGTTTCTCCAGCCTATTTCTTACCATCGGAAAAGCTATTTCCAAAAAAATTACACCGTTCATAGAAAGCAAACCCAAGTCAAACGATGGCTAAATGGCTAGAACACTCGGCCTTCAAAACCACAGTTTGCGGGTTCGATTCCCCAGTAGGCCTAGATGTTTGTAGCCGTTTGGAATCAGCCTTTATCTACAGTTCCCTGGAAGTTTAACCCTGATGGAACAAATGACCATGTTACTCCAAACAAACAAACTAGAAACAGAACATAAATAGTTAGGCATACTACACAGGAAGTATGATGCAAGCAGCATCTACCCTACTTAACGAGGGGAGGATTTTATTCATGCATAAGAGCTAAGTGAATTTATTCGCACTGAATAATTTATTAAGACACTGAACTTATGAAACATTACGTTATTCTATTTCTCTCTGCTAAAAATGCCAATAGAAAAAGTTTGATTTGAAAACGTTCAGTCTTTAAAAAAGATAAAATGTGGCCCTAAATAAGCTCTCCAGCAGTAAAAATCCTCAAATAGAGAATAAAATTATCTGAATAAAAAGTGCTTTCCCTCTAAGAAAATCACGTTAATCTTGTTTTAAGATCGATTCACACAAACCTTGTAAAAAGGTATAGATTTCTTACGTGAGTGACTTGGAGTTCGGCGTATTTATGTAGGTAGAAATTAAGGTATTATCCAAATACCAAGCAAAAGGTTCATTATGGCTCTGCTTGAGCATACAACTAAAGCAGGGGTGGGCATTAAGTCGATCGCGATCGACCGCTGGACCACCAAGACATTTTGGGGTGACCACCTTTACTAAGACCTAAGACGCTCATACCAAAAGAAACATTTATGGAACACCGGCGCGATTTGCTTTAAACGCGGTTTTAAAAGAGTAAGTTTTTTTTCTTGTAGTTATGTAGGTAAGTACATATTCTGTATTTATTATTAAGTTATAATAAATATTGTAGACCGCTTTTTTTAGCTCACCACACCTACGTCACTTGGTGGACCGCAACACCTTGAAAAAATTAGAAGTAGCCCGTAACCTGGAAAAGTCTGCCCACCCCGGAACTAAAGTCTCGAAGGTAAAAGTTTCAGTTAGAAACTAATGGTTACACCTAATCTTAGATAACACTGCCAGTGTAATCTAGAGTTAACGCAGAATTTCTCCCTCCATCGCAATACTTTCCGTTATCTATCCAATACTTACCGATAGATCAGTGGTTCCTAACCGATGGTCCGTGAACCACTGGTGGTTCAAGAGTATCCAAGAAGTAGTCCGTGAGGTCAGGAGGGATTACCAAAAAATGGCTCCCTCGTTTCAAAACGACGACGAATTTAAACAATTTTTCAAAACTAGGAGCAAAAAACTTTTAGTTCCCAACTTTTAGTTCAGATACTTAAAATTCCTGTATTTCTTCCGCTTTCCGACGTTTTGGCTACGAAAAAAATCCTTGAAAATTTCTAATATATTTTCTTTGACGCGAACTCGCAGTGTCACAGCCATTTCGCAGCATCTCAGCCATTTTGCAGCTAGTAAAGCAAATGCAAGCTGAAAAATCTCGTCCATTTTTAAGTTTTCGTGGGCTTTTATGTTTCCTATTAAGTTTTCTTTTATGTTAAATTTGTTATTGTTATTCAGTTTATGTGTACATTTTTATTAAAGTTGTTCATCACTAATAGTTTGTTTAGAAACCCATTTATGCCTCTAAAAAGGTTGTTTGGGGGAGGATCCCAGACGAATTTTTTTTCGGGGAGGGGGACAAGTGGTCCCTGACCAACAAAAGGTTAGAAATCACTGTGATAGATATATACTTAGGATCCTAAACCATCTAATTTAGTCTTAACAACAAATTTAGTCTTAATATCAACAAATAGAGAATAAAATTATCTGAATAAAAAGTGTTTTCCCTCTAAGAAAATCACTTTTAATCTTGTTTTAAAATCGATTCACACAAACCTTGTAAAAAGGTATAAATTTCTTACGTAAGTGACTTGGAGTTTCGCGTATTTATGTAGGTAAAAATTAAGGCATTATCCAAATACCAAGCAAAAGGTTCATTATGGTTCTGCTTGAGCATACAACTAAAGCAGAGTGGGAATTAAGTCGATCGCGATCGACCGGTGGACCACCAAGACATTTTGGGATGACCGCCTTTACTACGCATTATCCACTGAATCCATAATCCAGATCGCATTATCCACTGATCTGGACGATAGTTGATACTTCCAACCTTAAACAACTTCTTCGAGCAGAAACTCTGTACTTCTAAATATGGAGAATTCTCTTGAATCACAGTTTCGTGTAAATAGTTCACGCGTCACTTTGATCATTTTGCTGCCGAAATGGCAGCACTTTTGATCTTTCCTCCAATCACGTCCACATGAGGACAATGTAACGTTTTACGAAGCGTTGATACCGAGAAAATGGCGACAAGACAGACATTAAATTAAATTGACTAGCAGCGAATAATTGCACAAAATACCTTACAACCTATTAATGTTAAAAAAGAAGTTACTCAAAATAATTTGACAAGATAACATAATATCCAACATTTAAACACAATAACATGAACATCCAAATACTGAAATTACATTGGGATGATTCATAGTTTTTTTTTTTTAATAATTCGCTTACAGTATTCAAGGTTTCAGCTCCTGTAATTTTTTTTCTGGAAACAGCATTAAGTACATATTTTAGTCTCCGCTGGTTGGTGTGATCTTGGTAAATCATAGCCATACATTATGTATATGGTTAATCATTTTGAAAAATAGGATACTTTTTCCATCCAAGACATACTACATATATATTTTTCAGATGTCATTATTTGACAGCTTTCTTGAATCAAGCTCGTTCAATCAAAACTACATATTTTAAAAAAATAATATGTTGTTTGAAGTTATATTTTAAAGTAAAAACACAGAATTTAAAATATTCTAATGAAAGCACGTTGTTTTACTTTGTCACTATACGCTCAAATTGTCTTTGTCGCGCAGGGGATGCCCGATATTCTAGAAAAATGCATTGTTTCCAGATTTGCAAAGTTGAAAACACAGGCAGAATCGATTAGACTTGTCCTATAAAAGTATCAGCCGACCCCATGCATATGTATTGCTGAACATGTATTGATCACCTCTGCATTTTCCACCTGCCTGCTCAATTAGCATTGATCGCGGAATTTTAACACTTGCATTTTCCTAAAAGTGGTCGTTATGAAGTTTAGTTTACTGAATGAGCGCTGCAAAAATTGCAAATAATACTTCTCCTAATTTACTCATGTCGTAAAACCTTGTCAATCGAAATGCATTTAAGTCGTAATCTTGCTCAAAAAATATTACTAAAACAATTTAAACTCTAAACTTGAGGCACAATTCCCCAAAAAAAAGCCATTTTTTTTCTCTTAAAATTTACTACAGAATTTTTAGAATCAAATAACATAAACTGTAACTTTCTTTGATGATTACATTCCCAGATACAACATTCTTCCGTTGTACTGTCTGTGCTTACTTTATTGTACATATGTGCTTTAAATCTATTTATCTTGATATCGAATGTTTCAATATTCGGCCACTTTAAAAGAATATATCTAAAAATCCTTGCAAGGTACTGCAAGGAAATTTTAAGCGTACCTGTGTTTTATTTCTTTTAAAATGTCTTAGAAATTTTAGATTTAGAGTAAAAATTCTGAAAATATTTCTCCTAAAATAAAAATTACTGTTAAAAAAAAGTTTTAAAGGGCATGAAAAGGAACAAAAAAATTAATAAATAAAGCTTCTATGAAATCTATTTCTTTTTGAAATAGAATTTTGAAACTTTCACCATGTATGAAAGAGAAAAAAAAATAAATAAAACTAATGATTCGGCATATACCAAAAACTAAACTCAAAATGAACTTTAATTTAAAACTTTTTATAACCAAATTTTAAATTGTTCAATTACTTTTTGAATTATAATGATCTAGATATAAAGATACATTTGAGAAAAAAAATAAAACAAAATATTGTGTCACGTAAGAGTCGGTGATTTTTTTACTGAAATTGGTAGTGAACATTTATTCATGCCCAGCAACATCCTGAATATTATTGGAACAAGTTTCTGCCTAAACCCCCGGCCTCGAAACTCGCAGCCGGTATTCTGCCAACTAAACTTTACTGACAACATGAGAAACTCTATATTTTTCAACACCATTCCTAACAAATAAAAGAAAATGAAAAGTTTTACGCGGTTCCCACTCTTATTTTAGTCCCAAACTAAGTCTTTTTATGGATATGTGATCTTGGTAAAAAATTTAAGAAATTAAAAGTCTTAAAAACATTATTTGTACGATTTTCCTCAAAGGAAATGCAGTACCTATTACTAGACTTAAAAATATAACATTTATTTAGCATTTTATAATTTGAATTACTTGGTAAAATTATTATAACACTTATTTGGCATAAACTTTAATAAAGACGAAACAGAAAGCACAAAACTTGAGATGTCATAATTAAGCTATGTTAGAGAGACCCTATTACACAATGATCGGGCAATATATTTCAGCAAAACCCAGTGCTAGTCCTTTACCACATGATGGTGCTTTTCTCATATTTAGTAAATTATCTTTATTTTTAGTATATGTCAGTTATCAAATTTCAATGGTATTATGCAGACCAGTCAAAACTGATTTTTCTACACAAGGTGATTACTACCAGAAACCACTTTAAAACGTTTAATTTTTTTATCTATATATATAAAACGGTTCCGTAACTGACTCATTCATTCACTGACTGACTGACTGACTGACATACAACGCACAGACCAAACCGCTAGACCTAAAGGGCTGAAATTTTGCATGGCGATTCTTCTAATAGTGTAGGGGTGCACTAAGAAAGATTTTTCAAAAATTCTTCTTAGACTTTTTTAAATTAGATTTTTAAGCTGTTTTTTAAACTTTTTTTACGTTTGCATTTAAAATAATACATTGAGGGTTATAGAATTTATATCACGAGAAAGATCATAAAAATTCCTTCAAAATGAAATTTTTTTCGAATTTTTACCTCCATTTCCTGATTTTTGTTTGAATTTTTAAAGATTAATTTTTAGAATTTAAATTATTAAATGCTGATCACGTGATTTCTTTTTCTGGTACTTTCAATAAATTTATCGTCACGTGCGTAACAACTAAATAGACAAAAAAAATATTTTTTTCTCTTTCTAATGCAGCAGATATTATCCAAAAAAAATACATATCCCTTACGATTTTTTTATAAATATATATATATATATAGATAGATATATATTTTACATCAATTGTATACATTGATGCATCGCATTTATTATAAATATATATATTTATTTTTTGGCATAAATTGCATACGTTGACCGTTGTATTTAATTTGAATGTACTCCGTAGCGAAGCGCGGGTTTTTAGCTAGTTTTAACATATTTTCTTCACCTTACGCCTACTTTCTTAGCAGGGTAAATGAGCCGAAACCAAATTGCCTATCCCCAACCAAAGTGAGAAGTGCAAAAAGTGTTTTTAAAGTGTATGGTTTGGGGTATTAAACATTTATGGATTTTTGGGATTTTTAAAATTTTTTGTCCCAAATTTAGGACTGAAACGGGCCAAACAATTAATAAGGACTTTAAAGGACCGTGGGCTTTCTGTTTATCAGGGTTATGATGTTGAAGTTCTTGAAGACGTCATATGATCTCACTGCAGACTTTTCTATCAAAATTGCCCTTTACTATCAAAATTGCATACCTTAAATGAAAATTATTAATATGTTGTTTGCAGCAATACTGTAAATAAATGGCATGCACTGCCCTATTTTTAGAAATACCGTAATGCAAGCCCATGGACTTCATTTATTATTAGACGCGCATTTGTCTAAGTGTTTTAAAATAATGACCTGTTTCCCTAAAAAATGGTATTGTTTCCAGACATGGGAGATAAAAAATTCATCTCGAATCGATTACACATTTCCCCCAAAAGTTTCGGTAAACCCCCATGCATATGTATTGCAAACATATGGCGGATACAACTGCCTTTTTAACGTGCTCGCTGAATTTGCATTGATCACAGAATTTTGTCTCTTAGCGTTAAAAGTGGTGATGACTCTGTGACCTTTAGCAACATGGAAAATCGGTTGCAAACACTGATTTTCGTTATAAGGGGGCATATAAGAATATACTTGGAAGGAAAAATCGGTTAATCTATTAATCATAATTTGATTTTCTTTACAAGGAAGCATGGAGGGGGAGGAGGAGTAACGAGTAAATGTAACTCTGGTTTAAAATGTTTCCCTATTGATAAAATTATTAAAATAGATCGAATTTTTAGTAAGAGTTCTCGTATGGGAAATTTGATGTCATGCTTGTACCAGAAAACAGTCATAGTTATTATAAAGTAATCTTTATTAAAACTGTACTTCAAAATATAACAGGCAGTAGCTATAAATATTGTGCACAATATCATTTACTCTTGTGCTAGGGATTACTATTATATAGGTTTCCTTTTGCCTATTTTATATAATAAGTTATATATATATATATATATATATATATATATATATATATATATATATGTATGTGTGTGTGTGTGTGTGTGTGTGTGTATATATATATATATATATATATATATATATAGTATATATAGATAGATAGATAGATATAGATATATAGATGCCGGAGTCGAGATACAAACGCAATCCAAAATAAACGAAAAGGGTCCAGGTAGTTTCAAGTAAAACAGTTCAAACTTAAATGAAGATTCCAATGTGGGAGAGCTTAAAAATACACTGATTTAGTATATAAAGCTATTTACAAATAGAAACTTGATTCCAAGAGCAGCCTGTTGCTCATTATCAGGTGAGAGCCGAAACGCGAGTGAAAAACTCTAAGACGTTACAAACTTTCTCTTGCGCGCAAAGCGCCCTCTATATGGGTGGGTCCAAACAAACACACACACACACACACATATATATATATATATATATATATATATATATATATATATATATATATATATATATATATATATATACAGATGAATCTCGATCTATTTTTTTTCAAGGGACCGACTGAAATGAACGATAAATGCGGAAAAACGATATATACGGAAACATAACAAAGCAATATGATCGTCGGGACTGGATAAAAGGAACGACATATACGGGGAAAACGATGATTCGGGAAACGATCGTGTATATATATATATATATATATATACACAGATGAATCTCGATCTATTTTTTTTCAAGGGACCGACTGAAATGAACGATAAATGCGGAAAAACGATATATACGGAAACATAACAAAGCAATATGATCGTCGGGACTGGATAAAAGGAACGACATATACGGGGAAAACG
This sequence comes from Dolomedes plantarius, assembly GCA_907164885.2. Classification (NCBI taxonomy): domain Eukaryota; kingdom Metazoa; phylum Arthropoda; class Arachnida; order Araneae; family Dolomedidae; genus Dolomedes; species Dolomedes plantarius. The sequence continues at coordinate 28,937,981 of OU015497.1, forward strand.
ATGATTCGGGAAACGATCGTGTATATATATATATATATATATATATATATATATATATATATATATATATATATATATATAAGAATAAGATGAAAGATAAAACCAGTAATAGCTGTAAAACTACTTGCAGCCAGGAACAAACAACATGAAAAGAAAAGTATGAATAAGGTTTTTGACAGCATTTCTTCATCAGCGGTGTCAATGCTGTCTAAAAACCAATGGATTGTTTCCGATGAGTATGATCTATACAATAAACACACTCAGACACCGTACAATCCATGAATAACAGAAGATTTGATTAATAATTGAATTAAGATTGAATAAAAGTACTTAACCAAAGAACACCAAGCCTGGCGCTAGTCAGAGTGGAAGTTAAGAACTTGTAACCGCAAGATGACTGACGTCACAAAACTTGCAACCATTGAGGTAGTGGATTCTCAGTTACAGACTTACTTAGGTTACCTTATTTTAGGACTATTATTCCCTTAATTATTTAGTTTTTTATTATTACTACTAAGAGTTTATTTTATTATTATTTTTATTTTTACTTCTAATAGGGGTTAAAACATGTTATTATTTTTTTAATACTATAATTTTATTTCTAACCTCAAAAAGGAGAGGTAAGAAGCGTAAGGAAAGTCATGGCAAATAACTCCTCTTCGTAATTCAGGTGAATTTATACTAGCTAGAGTTTCCAACACCTAGCTTTGAATCCCAGATGAGAGGTCCTTACAGATGATTCGATCTGATGTGAATTGCCAGTAAAATTAAATAATACCCAATTCCCATTTTACCTTGTAATGGAAAGAATTAAGACTGTAACCCTAAACTTAACTAATTGAAATTCTTGGTGTTAATCCCCTTGTGGGTAAAGTTTAATGAACAACAGATAAACTCTGCTTAATTTCAGGTCTTAAACATTAATATATGTTATAACATTCATCTCCGTTATTACACATACCATATCAAAGAATGGTAAATTAGATATTTGGTTATGGAATAGTTTCAAAATGTATTAAAATTCACAAATTAAACAAGAATTATTACAGTTTAATTTTTTTAAAGCACTCCATTTTTTCAATTTTTCAAAATAAAAGTTTATTTTATGCTTTTAACTATACTTTCTTAATCGAAAACTAAAACATTGTGCTGATGAGTAGGTAATTGTATCTTTTAAGACCATAAGGTATTTTACTATTTCTTAGGTTAATAATTGTTGTAGATCTAAGTTCCCAACATATTTTGTTTTTATTAAAATTGCGTTGAATATTTATACGATTAACTGAGGTATTTCATCAAATTTTTAAAAGAATTTCTTCTTTGCATGATGAAATCCCGTTTTTTTACGCTGCTTTCACTTTGGTCGTTTGTCTTCATTAATTGCAAAGTCTCGCTTGAGCAAGTTCAGGCTTGTGTTATAAATTATGTTTCTGTGACCTTTAGCGAGAATGGAAATTAGTTGCTACCGCAAGCCTTCGTTGCAATTAAGCAAATTAATATTTCCTTGGAAGGGAAAAACGGGAAAACCTATTGACCTCAATTCGATTTTCATTTGAAAAAACCAAGGGGACCAAGAAAACCTAATACTTGGTTTAAATGTTTCTCTCTTTATACGCTTATTAAAGTCTTCTCTTTATACACTTATAAGGCCATTTATTTGATAGAAAATATGGCAGTTGTTCAAAAACCGTGATACGGATGAAAATTTTATTTATAAAAATTACTGCACGAATTAATCGATTATGACAAAACATAAATTTTTTATCTGTAAAAATGTATACAAAGTTAAACTCAATACATTCTCCGTAGAGCGCACTTTCCTTAAACAAAATCTTCTGTTAGAGGAAATTTTCTGCTGAAAGTTCGCATTTCATAGTGATTAATACCACACTGCTGAAGAGAATATTGTAATAATAAGTGTTTTCAAAATAAACACTTACAAAAGTGGTCGAAAACCAGTAACTTCAGCAAGACATGAAAGGCAATTGAAAAAAAATTGTGAAGAAACATCGCTTTCGAAGTGTGAGATATTTTCAGAGAAAATGGAAAGAAGTGGATGTAAATGCCTCTAAATCTACAACATTACGACGACTTCACAAATTAAGTTTTAGATCACGTGCGCTTAAGACAAAGCCGGTCTTATCATCTAAGCAAATGGCTGCTACAGTTATATGGTGTAAACAAAGGCTATTTTGGGGTCAAGATGACTGGAAAAGGGTACTCTTCAGCGATGAAAGTTATTTTTGTGTGTCCCATGGGAATCAAGGTATACGTGTTTGGAGATTTAAACAAGAAGATTTTAATAAAGAGCGTTTAAGGGGATGGTGGACTTTCAAATTACCAAAAATCGAGCAAAAATTGGAATTTTTTTGGGGGTGTATTAATTTTAAAAACATGTAAATATTGGAATGAAATGCATTTAAAATGTGTAGTGAAAAGAAAAATGAAAAATTGGTGGCTTTAGAGCAGTAAGTATTAAAGGTAGATAAAAAATTTTCTTTTAAATGACTTTTTCTCAAAATGAGAAATTTCCAGATTTGCAAGTCTTTAAAATGCTCCTCGCGTCATAATTTTTGTCGAAATTTTATGAAATTTATAATAAAGATTCCTGTAATACAACAAAATAAAGTTATGTATCCATTTTAGGATTCGAGGTAATTTACGTTATAAAAGTTTAACTTTAGTGTAGAAAAGTACAAAAATTTCACGAAAATTCAGAGTACAAGCATAAAAATATTTTCTAAAAATTAACTATTCAACGAAAGTACAAAAAAATACATAACTTTATTCAGAAATTATTTATAAGCAATATAAATGCAAAATTAAGGGGAAAAGTTTAAAATTGAGTAGCAAGGAGCATTTTAAAAAAGGGTAATTTAATTTAAATTTTTTAATTATAAAATATTTTTTTTTAAATATTTATAACATTTTATAAGGTGTTTAATATTGTTATACTTTAATGAATATATATACAAAATTTCATATCTCTGTGGTAAAATTTCAAAAATCGTTTTGAAAGGTCCACCATCCCCTTAAAACGTTCGGTTAAATCTGCGACCTCTGTCATGGTATGGAGCTGCTGGACTCCAGAAGGCCCAGGTAGGTTGTGTATTATTTACACAAAAGGGAATTCAGAAGTGTATCAAGAAATTCTTGAACACTTCATGATTCCTTCATCTGAGGATTGATGTGATGACGATTTCGTGTTTCAGTGAGATTCAGCTTCTTCCCACACTTCCAAATCGACAACTAAATGGCCCCGAGAGAAGGAAATAAATGTACTCCCTTGACCTGCGAATTCACCCGATCTAAACCCCATTAAGAATTTGTGGGGAATTATGAAAAAACGACTTGAAGAAGTTGCACCAAGAGACAAAAAAGATCTTATTTCTAGTTTGAAGAACATATGGGCGAATATTGATAAAAAAAAAATTGTGAACCTTTTGTCAGTAATATGCCAAACCGTTCAAGAGCTGTCATTAAAGCTAAGGGTGGTTCAACAAAGTACTGATTAGCATGTAAAAACAGTTCGAGTTTAAATTGTGTACAATGTATTTACATTTTTCCAATTTTTTTAACCATGTTATGAAGTATTCTAATATTTTGAATTTTTTTCACTTGCTGTTTTAAATATATTTCTATTTCATTGTAATATGTTCATATTTTTATAATTATTGCGTGTTAGCACAGCTTTCAAGTCTAA
>OU015497.1:28946683-29001683 GCA_907164885.2 Dolomedes plantarius
AGTGCAGATTCGGTTCATAATAGCACCACAAGGGGCGGAGATCGTCTTAGCTAGGTGCCCCCCTAGGTACGACATCTGGGGGATCGTACCTTCTCCCTCCTCTGTCCTCATAGACGGAGTTTCAGATCTACGGCTTTAATGTGCCCTTATCCGGCCAAGACACGGAGGTATTTGATGGCGCTTTTCAGGATTCGATCCGAGCACCCTCAGTACGGAAAGCCGACGCGCTATCACTAGGCCACCTCAGACTTAGTGGTTATATACTTTAATTCATAAAAGCAGTGGTACTTTTCAGAATATTTCTATACTTTTAGTTTATTTCATTTTTGTGCCTTACCCTTTTCTTTACGGGGTGGGATAGCATGTATCCCAAGAATATGGGACCAAGAAATTATATATATATATATGTATGTATGTATGTATATATATATATATGTATGTATATATGTATATATATATATGTATATGTATGTATGTATATACATACATATACATATATACATACATACATACATACATACATACATACATATATATATATATATATATATATATATATATATATATATATATATGTATGTATGTATGTATGTATATACATATATATACATACATACATACATATATATATATATATATATATATATATCCGAAAAATGGGCCCCGTAAGCTGAAGGTTAAAGCATGTGAGAAATGAAGGAGAATATCCGGGTTCATTCATTTTTTTTCTCTGTTTCTGCGTTATTCTACCCTTATTAGCATGCGTGTGTTCCCTTCTTCGACTCACGTCCTTGAAAAATGTTTTGCTACTTTTTTTAAAGAACTCAGGTCTGCTAGTAGCAATTGGGATATGAACTTAACCCTGGTTAACAAAACAAAATATAACTTAGAGTTACCTTATATTTTTTTTCTCCCCCAAAAAAATTACTGCTGTGAGCTTCTCTAAAAATACGCCGCTGGCATACGCTTTATCGATTTTCTTTTAGAGGTAAAATACTTTTTGTTATAAGGGGGAAAAAAGTGAAGTTTAACGCAGGTGGTGGATATACTTTATAATACTGTGGATATCCTGTATCTTAAAAATGGGTATTGATTCTTTCTGCAGACATTCAGAAATCGGACTAAGTTTAGTATCCATTTTTTCGAACAAAGCGAAAATTTATATATTATTAACGGTTTACAATATGTCAGATAAAAATGCATGCAGAATCATAACCGGTTTTGCTTTTATAATTATTATATTTATCTTTACCTTCTTCGGAAAACGTTATACATTATTTAATAGCTAACAACTGAAACAGCCTCGCAACAAAAACATTATTTAATGCACTTGCGCTTCATGTTTCCAAAATAAGTAATTAACTAAAATATAAGGTATAAATGCGATATCCTTGTTTCATACAAATACTATTTAGTGATTTTTAGGATATTTCAATTCATGAAAGCCGCTATTTTTCAAAATGTTTTTATACCTAAACTCTCGGGTTATTGTATTTTTGTACTCTAATGCGTGCATGAAATCGGAAGCATTAGTGTTTTATTAATATTTTAGTGCTAAGGGCGTTTTTTTGGTAAGTTTCAGATAACACTATTTTTCCTCTAAAAACCGAAAATTAAGGTGAATCATACAAAATAAATAATTTTTTGCTGCATATCATTTTTGTTCTACTAATCTATAGTACACGATTTACGATACGTGGAAATAATTTCCGTTGTCATTGTTACGTTGATTATTTATTTTATGGATTTTTCTGGCATCATGAAGGAAAAAGACAACAAATTTTCCGAAAGCGGGTCTAGGTTGAAAAAATTAAGAGGAATTTTATTATTAGTTTAATAAAAACTTGACTAAATCCTATTATATAATTTTTTAGAAAAAAAACTTGAATAATTAAAATTTTCAGAACTTATAATATTTAAATTTAAAAGAGCAATTTTAAAGAATAATGAAATTTTAAAGAACATATATATATATATATATATATCAAGTGTTGAATCACGCTCGTTATTAACATCGAGTCTTGGAGTCATTCGTAATTAAATCAGTCCGTGGCGTTTTGGAAATGATCTTCGACACAAGATAAGAAAGAAGACAGTTCAATATTTATTATAATTCAAAAGACCCAGAGCTCCCTCAACTTATTACCAACGATTTACGATTATATTAGTGAACCACTCCATCCCGTAATTATTCCGGAGAGCCGTAGCACCTCCGTCCTCTACGAAAATCCACAAGCGTCTGCCAATTTCTTTGTCATTCTCCCGCTCAAACTTTCGCTTAGCTCATCATCAAATGTTCTGTAACATTCTTCGTTACATAATGCTACCTGTTGCAATTGAGTAATCTTCCTGTAAAACCCTAACCGTCAGGTGGCGACCCCTATTGATAACCTTTGCTACTAAAAACCCTTCTTCCTTTTTACGCCGATACTTTCGTGAATAATTTTTGATTGCCCATTCCCATTTTTCCCGAACAAAAGCCCCCTATATTTTAGTCTTACGTTTTATCCTTACACACACACACACACACACATATATATATATATATATATATATATATATATATAGAGAGAGAGAGAGAGAGAGAGAGAGATGTGTGTGTAATGTCCAAAGGTGTAAACTATTTTTAACTATATTAATTAGGTTTAAATTTAGGCAAAGTAGCGTTAAACGGTAATTTGCTAGTAGAAAATTCACTAGTTATTAACAAAATACAATCTCAGTTTAAGAAAGTCCTTGAGCTCAGCATTCAGGAAGTGTTATTGTTTTTCAGTGAGCGCGAGGACGTGAGTCACCCATCATGAGACTATGATATCACCAGATCACGGAGTTTTGCGCGCTTTCGAATAACGCTACGCAATTGAAAAAAGCAGATTATGGATTACATTCGGAGAAGCAGGTCGCACGTAGCGGGGATGAGAATGGGGAAAATGGCGAATGAGCTGGGTTGATTCGGTATTTAATTAATCTTAATAAAGAAGTCCTTAAATGGTACTTAAATAGTCTTTCTTTGCAGCAGGCCTACTGTTTATGACTGCTACTTTTAGATTAATTAATTAGATAAAGGTTACGCGATGTAAGTATCGTGTCATATATATATATATATATATGTGTGTGTGTGTGTGTGTGTGTGTGTGTGTGTGTGTGTAAGTAAGTAATGATAATAGTAGATGGTAAGCTCGGGTTGAAGTCATACATATAATTTGGCCATTGAAATCATCTTTGTAATAATATGTATCGGTGGCGATGGAACATCAGTTTTGTAGTCATGGCGGAGTAGTCGTCGGACCATTGCAGGCGAATAGAGAGAATAGAAAGCTGTCGCGGCCGGTTGCTGGGGAGAACTCATAAAGATAAAATGCAGTCGAGGAACAGAGGCAGGGAGTCCAGAGTGAAGAACGTACTTCCATCGTCTTAAACTTAGTTTATTCTTGAATCACTCACTGACAGCTTACAACATTGGTCGTGCCTTACACCTAGGCACACAAAACACATCGCGCGGTGAACGGTACGGGGACGCGGCACCGCCCGTACAAATTTTACAGGAGCGAAAACTACATGTTTTCTGGCCGTGAGCAAACAGACAAAAGACTACAGAATCGCGCAATTTCTTTCCCGAGAACGGGTCTATGAAACTTCTAAATGGCCAGAAACGGACACGTGACCCTAGCGCGTCATATCGTGTGATCGGTGGAAAGTTCTTCAACCTTATATAACGGTTATATAACTCTTTCCGCGTGTGGCCTTAGGGGAAAAACAATAGATTATTTCGGGATTTTTAATAGATTATTTCGGGTTACATTTGAGGGGTAATGCTTTATTGCCAAAGGGTAAAAGAATTTAGATTGGCGTTTTAATAATAAAAGATTTGAAATTTATTTCATATATATATATATATATATATATATATATATATATATATATATATGCCATCTATTTTTCATTATCTGTATTTTCAGGACCATGATCTGAGTTACACACCCATGCAATGATTAGCATAGATGATCCCTTGATCAGTATAAATTCAATTTTCTTTGCTTCAAATAAAAGGTTTTGGAATGCAGCAGAATACCCTAAAAAAGCAACTTGAATTTTACTAATATTTTTACCAGTCCCATTCCATTTGTTAAAACAATGTTTCAAGATAATTTCATATTTTTATCTAAATATTTCCCGTCTTACCATTTTTCTAATACTTACTAAAAAGCCTCTACGAGCTTGGTTCATAAATAACGATACTTTATTACCTATTAACGACACTTTATTACCCCTTCAGAGAGAATATTTACTGTAATAATCATTTAAAGCCCCCGGAACTCTGAAGCTCATCTTTGTTGCACTGCTTTCGCTCTAACCATTTGTCTTCATTAATTACACAGTTTGGGTTTTGCAAATTCGGAAGTCTGCCATCAATTATGCCTCGCGTATGTGTTGGCCTTGAAGGAATAGATGCTGCTTGCAACTGCATATTTTAGCTCTAACATGGTCAAATTAATATTCCTTCGAAGAGAATATCGGAGAAGCGACTGCTCGTGATTCGATTATCTTTTGTAAAAACGTGCTAGTGATTCCGTAAAAGCAAGATATATTTAGAAGAAACATTTTCCGAATTTTTAATTATCTATATATATAAAACAGCTCCGTAACTGACTCACTGACTGACATACAACGCACAGACCAAACAGCTGGACCTGAAGGGCTGAAATTTTGCATGGCGATTCTTCTTATAGTGTAGGGGTGCACTAAGAGAGATTTTTGAAAAATTCTTCTTAGATTTTTTAAAATTAAATTTTTAAGCTGTTTTAGTAACTTTTTTTAAGTTTTCATTTAAAATAAGCATTTGAGGGTTATAAAATTTATATCACGAGAAAGATCATAAAAATTCCTTTAAAAGGAAATCCTTTTCGAATCTTTACCTCTATTTTGTGATTGTTGGTAAATTTTTAAAGATTAATTTTTAGAATTTAATTTATTAAATGCTGATCAAGTGATTTCTTTTTCTGGTACTTTAAATAAATTTATCGTCACGTGTATAACAACTAAATAGACAAAAAAATATTTTTTTTTCTTGCTAATGCGGCAGACGATTGGACATTATTTTGTCTATAAAAATATCCCTTACGATTTTTTTATAAATATATGTTTTTTTTTCTACATCAATTGTATATATTGATCGTCGTATTTATTATAAATATATATATATATATATATATATATATATATATATATATATATATTTATTTTTTCCCATTAATTGCATACATTGACCGTTGTATTTAATTTGAATGTACTCCGTAGCGAAGTGCGGGTTTTCAGCTAGTGTTATAATATGTAGGATAAGAAATCGACAATGGTAGAATCTATCACATCCTTAAAATTACAGCTGAGTCTTTATTTTTTAACTCTTATTAAAGGAAATCAGAATAGACTCTCTATTCTTAATATCGCTCTCCTTAAAAACGTTGTAAAGAAAGTATGTACATAGAAACTTTGATGGTTGGCAGTTAATTTCATTGAAAAATTATTCTATAATAAAATATACATAAAGGAAGTTTTATAAATTGATGTAAGCTATTATATATAAAACTAGCTGAAAACCCGCACTTCGCTACGGAGTACATTCAAATTAAATACAGCGATCAATGTATGCAATTAATGCCAAAAAAAATATATATATATACATATTTATAATCAATACGATGATCAATGTATACAATTGATGTAAAAAAACAAAAAAAATATATTTATAAAAAAATCGTAAGGGATATTTTTATAGACAAAATAATGTAGAAGAAAATATTCAAATTAAATGCAATAGGACATACTAAAGAATATAGTACAGTTTTAGGAACATAATATATTTTATTGTATTTTAATATTTTTTTGGATAATGTCCAATCGTCTGCCGCATTAGCAAGAAAAAAAAACTTTTTTGTCTATTTAGTTGTTATGCACGTGACGATAAATTTATTTAAAGTACCAGAAAAAGAAATCATGTGATCAGCATTTAATAAATTAAATTCTAAAAATTAATCTTTAAAAATTCACCAAAAATCAGAAAATCAAGGTAAAGGTTCGAAAAAGGTCTCATTTTAAAGGAATTTTTATGATCTTTCTCGTGATATAAATTTTATAACCCTCAAATTATTATTTTAAATGCAAACTTTAAAAAAGCTACAAAAACAGCTTAAAAATTTTATTTAAAAAATCTAAGAAGAATTTTTCAAAAATCTTTCTTAGTGCACCCCTACACTATAAGAAGAATCGCCATGCAAAATGTCAGCCCTCTAGGTCCACCGGTTTGGTCTGTGCGGTGTATGTCATTGAGTCAGTGAGTCAGTGAGTCAGTCAGTTACGGAACTGTTTTATATATATAGATAAGCAAACTTCGATTATTCAAGTAAGTGAAAATAAATGTATAACTAAAAAGATGAAACTGATAAAATAATTAATGTTGCATACATCTTAATGTAATAAATTATACATTTACGTACAGAAAAATGTACATTTACATTTACCCAACATAATTTTAATAAGAAATGACAGTTTAAAAATTATCTCCATAAATAAAGTTGAAACTTTCAATGATAAAACTGATTTCCGAGTTCAAACTTATTAAAACATAAATATGCATACGTTTCGAAAACTCTGCATTCGTAAATTGCAAATAAAAAGAAAAATCTGTGCGTATTATTCTTGTATATTGAACTAACACATTTGATAAATAATAATTACATTAAAATTATGTATGAATAATATATTTAATGGGATATAGCCGCCTGGTGCCTGACGCAGATTTTTAAAAAAAAAAGTGTGTTGATTTTTAAACTTATTTTGAAGTTAAAGGGCCGTGTATTCTATTTGTTTACTCGTTTGACAATGAATGTCACGCTCTGAATTATTTAGTTGGAATAGATAAAGGTAAATCGTATGTCAGTATTTTTTTAACTCGAAAAAGTAAAAACGCGATCGGATACTTAAAGAGACAATAGCGACAAAATCGTTTAGACACTTCAGGCAGTTCGGGACACAGTTTTTTTCTTGTCTTTGCTTTGGGGGTGGTGAGGGATTTACGTGCATTTTACTATGATTTATTTTTCGCGCAAATTTGTCACAATATAAATGTCACTATTTATGTAATGTAAGCTTCAAAAAATTCTAGAGAAATTTTAAATTTTGCTTTGTAAAAATTTAAAATTTTAAACATGTTTAGGTTTTTGTAAAGTCAATTGCTCTAATTGCAAGATTTATTTCCTCTTGGGGCATAAAATTAAAATTTGTTTTCTTTAACCTTTTCCTTACGGGGTGTGATAGCATGTATCCCAAGAATACGGGCCGAAGAATGAATATATATATATATATATATATATATATATATATATATATATATATATATATATATATATATATATATATATATGTATATATATATATATATATATATATATATATATATATATATAACTCCTTAATGCCCATTCTTACAAAGAAGGTATGAAATTTCCCGTTATAAAGAGGGAATCGGAAAAATGGGCCCCGTAAGCTAATGGTGAAGATGAATAAAAAGATTTTTATGAATTTTTTTATGATTATAATGGAAAACATTTTAATAGTAATATCTGTTTTCTAGAAAGTATTAGCAGAATTCTTAGATCCTGAAGACAGGTATTTAACAAAAGAACAAAGAAAGGCTGTATAAAATTTTAAAAAGGTGCATTGAGGGGAATTTCCGCTAGATCATTTAAGGTATCCGACTTCGTTCGAAGCCCTTTTTTTGAAAAACTGTACTTGCGAAACTTTCTATCTGATTGTTCGAAGTAATATAACACCAAAACTCGAAAAGGATGCAAAAATAGGCATTGACTATGCAAAATTTTACAAAATTGTGGAAATTGGGTCAAAATTTAGGAATTTTTTACAAAAACGGCTCTAAAGAGAAACATTATGCATACAACATTAACTTTTTTTTTTGTCATATGTACGTAAGTACCTTCTAAGTGTAATGACCTACAAGCTAATCGATATCTTAAAATCTAAAAAAATTACAGGTCATTATATGCAATTACACGTAAAATTTTAGTAATTTTCCATGAGATTTTTTATAAATGTGACTATAAATCAACAAATAACAAAAATAGAACCAAATCTGCAATTACAAATCTGCAATTGCTGTCCATTACATTCTTAGTATTATGAAAAAGATTCGTGAAAACTTTCATAGACATATCATGGTTAGATTTTGAGTTATAAAAAGAGTTGTTTACGATTTTGATGAAAAATAAGTTTTTCAGAAAACACGATTAAAGTTTTCAACTTGTATCTAAATTCATAGCTGCTGCTGACCTTTAAATCGCTCTCATTTCATTTCAAATGATCGTATCGGAAAAATAAAAGCACATTTAGAAACATGACCATTACATGACCGTAATTAGACATTTCCCTTCGGAATATAAAAATTCTTCTACTTTAAAAGACATCCTTTTTGTAGTTTATATAGTATGAATTTAAAAAATTCTAATGAGAAAATATCTTAAAATTTCCTCAAAAATTGCTAAGAATTCTAAAAATTTTTGGTAAATATTTCCCTTCGGAATATAAAAATTCTTCTACTTTAAAAGACATCCTTTTTGTAGTTTATATAGTATGAATTAAAAAAATTCTAATGAGAAAATATCTTAAAATTTCCTCAAAAATTGCTAAGAATTCTAAAAATATTTGGTAAATATTTCCCTTCGGAATATAAAAATTCTTCTACTTTAAAAGACATCCTTTTTGTTGTTTATATAGTATGAATTAAAAAACTTCTAATGAGAAAATTTCTTAAAATTTCCGTAAAAATTGCTAAGAATTCTAAAAATATTTGGTAAATATTTCAAAAGAATGAGCAAATTTTGAGCAATGCGATATTAGAGAGATGAAAGGTGGTACCTTGAAGGAAGGATAAAGAATGCCTGTCCATGTTTCTTTCTCATTCTGATAAAAAACGATCCAAAAATATGGCAGACAGCACATCTGACGACCGGGTATTTCTAAGCATTATCAAAATAACCACATCTTGAAATTCTGTCTTGGCAAGTGTTTGGCATGACTCAGTTTGAGCTAGTCGTCTGTGAAATCGGGACCTTTAGTTCATATTCCCATTTGCATTCGGAGAGAAACACCTAAAAATTTACATGCAGCATGTTTGACTCTCGAGGATTTCAAAACTAAATTTAAACGACCTAACTCTAAAATATATGTATTGTTTACATTTTCATAATATACGGAAGCAAAAATTTTTAAATAATGCGTTCCAAATTTATTTAATTTTTCTCTAACATTTTTATTTCATCCCTTAAATTTTTTATTTCCTCTTCCTTCGTTATTAACTTTGAAAAATTATTTTAAAGTTATTTGCTCATTCTATGGAGTCTCTGTCTTTTTAATCCAAAATTTAAATTTCTTTAGCGACTGAAAACAAATAATAATTTTTCTGGTTTGTGAAGGACACAGAATTTTCATAACTATCTTTCCATGTCTCCCTTCCACCACCCCCCCTCGCACCCAATATGTGAAATAATTCTGAATATATTTTACTTTACAGTTTTATATATTACTAGATGAATACCCGTGCTTCGCTACGGAGTACATTCAAATTAAATACAACGGTCAATGTATACAATAAATGCCAAAAAATATATGTTTATAGTAAAAATCTTAAGGGATATTTTTATATACTAAATAATGTGAAAGAAAATATTCAAATTAAATACTACGGTCAATGTATGCAATAAATTTGTATGTTTAATATTCATAAAACATACTAATTTAAATTAATTTCTTAAAAAACATCCATTTTAATTAGTCTAGTGGTTAAATTTTATTTTTTACCGTATTTTAATATTTCTTTTGTCAATTTATTTCGTTGTTATGTCCGTGACGTAAAATTAATTTATGGTATCACAAAAGAAAAGAAACCACGTGATCAGCATTTAATAAATTAAATTCTAAAAATTAATCTTTAAAAATTCACCAAAAATCAGAAAATGGAGGTCAGGATTCGAAAAAGATTTCATTTTAAAGGAATTTTTAGGATCTTTCTCGTGATATAAATTTTATAACCCTCAAACTATTATTTTGAATGCAAATTTTAAAAAAGTTACAAAAACAGCTTAAAAATTTAATTTAAGAAGAATTTTTCAAAAATCTTTCTTAGTGCACCCCTACACTATGACAGGAATCGCCATGCAAAATTTCATCCCTTTAGGTCCAGCGGTTTGGTCTGTGCGTTATCTGTCAGTCAGTCAGTCAGTCAGGCAGTTACGGAACTGTTTTATATATATAGATTAATGACGTAAATCTGTATTTAGGGCAAACTTTTAACACAAACAATTTTATTTGATCTATACTATATGCATAACATAATTCCTTGTGATTCACAATTCCTTGTGAATAACAGAGTGATGCAGCGGGTTTGCAGCGATGTTTAGGTGCATGATAAGGGCCAAATTATCCACTATCTTGTTAACCAGATCTCCGGTTTTTCCATCAGAAATATGGACAAACAATCTTACACCGTCCACCGACTTGTTAAAAACCCACTTTTCTCACGTGCAAATCGCAGGCACGTAGCTATTAATGAACGGCATGAATCATCCGGAATTTTCAGGACTGGCCTGATACGTGAGGCGGCGAATTGAAATTGGCGCCTAAAGGAGACATAGTAAAAAAATGCGAAACTTTTAGTAAACTAGGGCTTCGCCCCTAGGCTCGCTGCGCTCGCTCCTCTGTTGTGGCTAATAGCGACATACATAGTGGTGATTCTCGGGCAATGTAACAGCTTCCCTCCATTTACTGTTGTCACCCTTAATGCGGAGGGCGTTTCATCACTGTTGAATTATCAGCTTTAAAATTCAATTAAAAATCGAAAATTTAAGATAGAGACTTGAAATGAGGTTTATATGAATAAGAAAGCTTTCAGCCTCCAGATGATGTAAATATTTTCTTTGTAAGATAAAAACTCGAGGAGCATCGATATTACATCCACGTAGGGGACGATATTTCTTGAAAAACTGTGTGTTCATTTTTTGATGAAAATATTAGTCTGTTTTAAAATATTTTTAAACAAATGAGGTCTAGTTTGAAAGAGAAATGTCTGTAGTCTTAGATTGTAAAAAAGATCAAAATTCTAAGATCATTTTTTGGCGAGTTATCGTAATCTGAAGAGGAAAAAGTCAATATTTTCCCCACAAAACATAAAATTAAAAAAAAACTGAAAGTCCGACGAAGATGAGACATGTCTTACTTTGGTACCCCCATTTTTCTGCATCCATTGGTATCGCTCTCGACCCCATACCCCCAGTGGTTTCAAAGGAGATTGCGTGACAAGCGTTTGACAGCGGCAGAGGGAGTTACTTTTTTTTAGAATAGAGAGATAACGAAAAAATGTTAATAGTTTAATCTGATGTATGACGAAATTCGTAAAAATATTCAAATAGACATATAAACAGAATTTTAGAAGAATTTGTTTATATATATTGAAATATATTTGTAAGCTGAATTTGAGATCATGAGAAGTAAATTTTCATTGCCTATTTCCAAACGTTGTTGTAGCTCTAAGAATTCTACTAACACTACCTGTCACTGTAGCAGGAGTTTTCGTAAATTGAAAATTTTATAGAATCACCGACGAACAAAAAGAAAACAAATTTCAGGTAGTCTCTTCTAACGAAACTACCGCGGGTTATTAACGTAGGATTACTTATCGTTGCTTACCTCTTTTGTATGTATATATGTATGTATGCGTTATGTATATATGTATATGTATATATATACATATATGTATGTCAAAATTTAGACGGATTTTGGTACTTTTCTTTTTAACTGTTTACTGCTTGCCCAAGCGATACAGACTTGGTTTGGCACTCTACCAAAATTATAACTTGCGACGCAGGACATCTGAAATTTTTCTCTCCAGAGGACCGTTATGGAGGAACGTAATCCTACGTTAAAAACCTAACAGCGATTGAATGATCTAGCAATAATTTGTATAAAAAAGATGGTGTCTAAAACAGTTAATTATAGAGATACAATCAAGCAATCTGTTGCCATAAAGGCTCGAGGATTTATTTAGTAATTATTTTAATTACATAAATTATATTCAATTTTATTCAGTTATCTGCTTTTTTTTAAGTTCTGCAATTTTTTACTTTTTGTGTTTTTTAAATAAATAAAACTTTTTAATCTATATATATAAAACAGTTCCGTAACTGACTCATTCATTCACTGACTGACTGACTGGCTGACATACAACGCACAGACCAAACCGCTGGACCTAAAGGGCTGAAATTTTGCATGGCGATTCTTCTAATAGTGTAGGGGTGCACTAAGAAAGATTTTTCAAAAATTCTTCTCAGATTTTTTTAAATTAAATTTTTAAGCTGTTTTTTAAACTTTTTTTACGTTTGCATTTAAAATAATACATTGAGGGTTATAAAATTTATATCACGAGAAAGATCATAAAAATTCCTTCAAAATGAAATTCTTTTCGAATCTTTACCTCCATTTCCTGATTTTTGGTGAATTTTTAAAGATTATTTTTTAGAATTTAATTTATTAAATGCCGATCACGTGATTTCTTTTTCTGATACTTTCAATAAATTTATCGTCACGTGCATAACAACTAAATAGACAAAAAAATATTTTATTCTTTCTAATGCAGCAGACGATTGGATATTATCCAAAAAAAATAAATATCCTTACGATTTTTTTATAAATATATATATATATATATATATATATATATATATATATATATATATATATATATATATATATATTACATCAATTATATACATTGATCGTCGCACTTATTATAAATATATATATATATATATATATTTTGGCATAAATACATTGACCGTTGTATTTAATTTGAATGTACTCCGTAGCGAAGCGCGGGTTTTCAGCTAGTTAATACATATTTTTCCCAAAATAATCGTTATTCTAAAAGTAGACAATTTCTTGAGGTGATAAATTCGTTACTTAAGAGTCTCTCTAAAAATTTGAAAAGCCCTCATTTTTACCAAGTTTTTATTAACTCGCTTTCTTGTTTGTTTGTTTGTGTGTGTGTGTTTGTCCAGTACAAATCTTGCAATCGATT
This sequence comes from Dolomedes plantarius, assembly GCA_907164885.2. Taxonomy (NCBI): domain Eukaryota; kingdom Metazoa; phylum Arthropoda; class Arachnida; order Araneae; family Dolomedidae; genus Dolomedes; species Dolomedes plantarius. The sequence goes on from OU015497.1 coordinate 28,959,825, forward strand.
TTTAACTAACTTCCCGACTAGCTAGACATTTGAAACTTTTAGAATAGCTCAGAACACGATGACAATGCATTCTTTTAATACTTTTAGTCATCTTTAAGCAGAATTGAATTCATTTTCAGTTAATTTTGTTGTTTGAAAATTTCTTATAATTGCTCTCTTTATTACGCATTTGATCATTTTCTTTCAAGTTGATTGGATAATTCATCAAAAGAATTTTTAAAAAAGTATTTATTAACACATAGAATCGTCAAGTTTATATGATTCAACAGAAAATTTAAAAACATGGTATATAAAAAGTTCATTTAGTCTTGTAATTATTAAAACTTGCCTCGGGCGCTACGATTCATCGACCTTGGAAGCTTTAATCATATTCTTCTCAAATAATGAGGAAGTAGTGCATTACTGACAGTTCAATATTGGTTTTTTAATACACGTGCTTCTGAATATATATATATATATATATATATATATATATATATATATATATATATATATATATATATATATATATATATATACTAGCTGAAAACCCGCACTTCGCTACGGAGTACATTTAAATTAAATACAATGGTCCATGCATGCAATTAATGCCAAAATATATATACATAGTATATATGTATAATAAATACGACGATCAATATATACAATTGAAAAAAATATATATATTTATAAAAAAATCGTAAGGGATATTTTTATAGACAAAATAATGTCCAATCGTCTGCCGCATTAGCAAGAAAAAAATATTTTTTTGTCTATTTAGTTGTTATGCACGTGACGATAAATTTATTTAAAGTACCAGAGAAAGAAATCACGTGATCGGCATTTAATAAATTAAATTCTAAAAATTAATCTTTAAAAATTCACCAAAAATCAGAAAATGGAGGTACAGATTCAAAAAAGATTTCATTTTAAAGGAATTTTTATGATCTTTCTCGTGATATAAATTTCATAACCCTCAAATTATTCTTTTAAATGCAAACTTAAAAGAAGTTACTAAAACAGCTTAAAAATTTAATTTTAAAAAATCAAAGAAGAATTTTTTTAAATCTTTCTTAGTGCACCCCTACACTATAAGAAGAATCGCCATCCACAATTTCAGCCCTTTAGGTCCAGCGGTTTGGTCTGTGCGTTGTATGTCAGTCAGTGAGTCAGTTACGGAACTGTTTTATATATATAGACTAGCTGAAAACCCGCACTTCGCTACGGAGTACATTCAAAGTAAAAACATCGGTCAATGTATGCAATTAATGCCAATATATATATAATAAATACGACGATCAATGTATACAATTGATGTAATATATATATATATATATATATATATATATATATATATATATATATATATATATATATATATATATATATATATATATATATATATATATATTTATAAGAAAATCGTAAAGGATAATTTTATAGACAAAATAATGTAGAAGAAAATATTCAAATTAAATCTAATATAAAGAATACTAAAGAATATAGTACAGTTTCTAGAACATTTCTTTTACTGTATTTTAATATTTTTTTGGATAATGTCCAATCGTCTGCCGCATTAGCAAGAAAAAAAATTATTTTTTGTCTATTTAGGTTTTTATGCAAGTGACGATAAATTTATTTAAAGTACCAGAAAAAGAAGTCACGTGATCAGCATTTAATAAATTAAATTCTAAAAATTCATCTTTATAGACAAAATAATGATGAAAAATTCACCAAAAATCAGGAAATGGAGGTAAAGATTCGAAAAAGATTTCAATTTAAAGGAATTTTTATGATCTTTCTTTTTATATAAATTTTATAACCCTCAAATTATTATTTTAAATGCAAACTTAAAAAAAGTTACTAAAACAGCTTAAAAATTTAATTTTAAAAAATCTAAGAAGAATTTTTCAAAAATCTCTCTTAGTGCACCCCTACACTATAAGAAGAATCGCCATGCAAAATTTCAGCCCTTTAGGTCCAGCGGTTTGGTCTGTGCGTTGTATGTCAGTCAGTCAGTCAGTCAGTGAATGAATGACTCAGTTACGGAACTGTTTTATATATATAGATAGATTATGGTCAATGACTAAACGTGATTAAACATTCTGTGAAAAGAATTACTGAGTATGCTAATTTGCTATTACAAGGATTTGAGCTAAAGTGCAGGATATTAGCTCAATATCCGAATCAAAGTCCGAATATTCGGCTTATGACTAATATTACCTAAAGATTGCTACTTCCTTGCATTTTGTTACGAAACCATTAAAGAAACGCGGAGAGAAAAAAAAATTATTAAAACTAGCCAAGTGCATAAGATAGGAGTTGAAGTTAATACAATGTATTGAAACGTTATGAGTAGTCAATGGCATTACTTCCAAAACACAGTGATAGTGTAGAGATACTCACGAATATGACATCATTTTATAATCTTTATTCGTTAATTTATATGCCATCAGAGTATTGGAGAGAATGTTTAAAACTATAATGAAAATAATATGCAACGATTTGAAAACAGCCTGCGTTGGCGCAAATCATTCGCCGTTCGTTTCCCGCTGTAAGGCGTAACAACGTTAAAGAAACTGACGCAATGTTGCAGGTTAATGGAATATGGGGGCAGGTTTAATGACGGATAGAGACCTGGTCTCTCCTCTGAAGTATTTAATCTCGAAACACATTGCTTAGACTTTTGGTCATCCACTATGAGTGGTAAATCGTTATTCTGGCAGCAAGGTATCAAGCAGTAATGTTCAGAAACAATCCAAAAGCTGTTTATCATACTCTGTGCAACAACAGAGAGAGAATTATTAATTTATGGTTACTTCTTGTCCAATGTAAACTATTACCTCCTCGGTGTCTGAATAATTTCGAATTTCATTCCATTAGGAATGATTCGAGAATGCCTTTGGATACTGTCATTTAATCTGTTTCTTATAACTATGTCCATTTAACTCGAATGTAATTCTAATAATGCTTAGCAGATACGGTTTGTTTATGTTATTTCGTTGGTCTTTCTTGGGATTTTTTTTCTATTTTAGAATATGTAGTGCAAAACGAGCAAGTTCCTGTGTTCATCGAAAAAGTTATATTAAATTTTGAAAGGACACTAATCTCTCATTTATTCATTCACTATGTAATTTCAGTTGATATTCTGGATGGAATTTTATCAAATATATATCTTTTTATAATGCAATTGCCATATTACTTCATTTTGAGAAAAGAAATAGAAAATAACTCGATATTCATTTAGCGTGAATAGTCCCAAAAGCCTCTCTTCATCTACAACATGGAGGTAAAGTCCATTCTGGTGGCGCTTTCATAAACTAGGTTTCTGGGAATCCGAGAAAGACATCTATGAAGTCACTACCTCAAATTCACTCGACCTCCATATTCTTCTCTCACTGCCATGTTTACGACTGTAATGCAAAGAGTGTTATATATAGGACCCTTTGTGATAACCCAGACCCAAAAACCTATCTTTCTACCTCATTCTTTAGGCCTGCCCTTAAAATTAGTTCGCACGTAACTGCCTCATTGGTTAAAGTACCGGAAAGACCACAGGACTAGCAACTTGTTCCCATTTCGGGAGGGAATAACAATCGCACGTGTGTTCGACCACACCCTTCTTGGGAAAGACTGTCCTTTTTTTAAGAAATGGAGTTATAATTGATTATCTTTTAAACCTTCGTCGCCAAAGTTCAGGGTGATGAGTTAGGGCCTGTTCACATAGGAGTCCGTTGCGTTGCGTTGCGTTAAGGGAAAGATGACGTTGAGACGAAAATAAACCAATCATAGGCCTCCAAACGATTAGCAATGAAATTTCTAACGCCTATGATTGGTTTATTTTCGTCTCAACGTCATCTTTCCCTTAACGCAACGCAACGGACTCCTATGTGAACAGGCCCTTAATGGCATAGATTCATGAAATGTTGCTCCTTTCAGCCAAATACGAGTATAACTATATATCTAGGCATACCGTTAGAATATAACTAATAGAGCGTTATTATTTTCAATTTTAAATACCAAAATGCGTAAATTGATCATATTTAACCTATTCAGTTACACTGTTTACATTTTAATTCAACCCCATTATGTCCCTCTGTAGTTTATTTTCATCAACGCTCCACGGTGACGAACCGTTTAGCCAGCGCGATATCGTTCCTACTCAGATGGCCCGAAAGATAGCCGAATGGCTAGGGCGCTGGCATTCGGTACCGGAGTCTGTGAGTTCGAATCCCACTCTTGGCATGGACGTTTGTAGCCGTTCGAAATCGGCTTTAAGCAGTAGGTCCCGGTCTAATTAGCCCTCTTGTAGCAAAAGATGGCCGTAGTGCTCCAAAACCAAACCAAACCTACTCCGATGGAAAAGCTATCGTAAATTTTGAACTCCACTCCGACAAACCTGAAGATCAATGGGATAAATTTCTGATACCTAGATTGTACGTCCTAGTACTAAACGTAGTCACTATGATTTTGGAATGGTTCTTTCGCCCACGAAAGTCAAGGCCTATGTATGTAAAGAAATGTCATTTTTTTATCTGTCAGTCGAATCATATTCCTTATTTTCTTTTTGAGACTTTCTACACAGAACATTGATCTGTAAATATTTTTTTTCTATTTATTTTCCTTTAGTAATATTCCTGAGCTATGATGCTGATTTTTTGTTCTAAGAATACTTTTCATGGGCTTCCTAAAGGTCTTTTATCATTCTTTAACAACGGTCACGTTCCACTGTGATGACCTTTTTCGAAACTGGGAATTGAACCAGTACCATAGAACGGAGAATATCGAGCGGCAATCCTTTAATGTCGCACACCGTAGAATGATGGATTTATCTTAGTATGTGTTTGATTGTTAATATTTTATAAGAAAATGTTTAACATTCCCGCATTAATATTAGAAAATAGGCTATTTACTTCTGGGGTATTTCTGAGCTGGCAAAATACTTTTATTCTGATAATATTTGCAGTAAATCGATAGTTTGATTGTTAGTATTTTAGATTTTTAGTCGCACCTTCATCGTCCATAGCCTTCGGGACTTGATCTGATGTTGCTGTCGGTCAAGGGGCATAAGCAACAACAACAACAACAACAATTATGTCTTAAATTGAGAAATTAAAGAACATAGGACGTGTCACATTTTTCATTCCTATAGTAATTCATTCATTGGGCAAACTGTACACCATACAGTTTATTTTAATTTTACATTCCTTTTATCTAATTTAAATATATCAAAATTTTCGATTGTTTCTTCGTGTTAAAGCACGACACTACAGCCTTTTAAATAAAATAATTTTGATTGTGATATGCGAAAGAACCGCATTAATCATAAAGAGAGGAAATACCGATGTGGAATTCAAGGTAGCATTTGTTACATAGAAATATTATTTCCTAGCCCCCTCTAAGCCTGAATTATGGGTGTGCCAGTGGGTCAAGCCCCGCGACAGAAGCTGTCCGAACAGTGAGACTTGATCCAGGAAGTTGGAATGGGTATGGTGTGGAACAAAGGACTCGCTTCTCTTTTTGTAATTAACCCCTTTTTAAACTCTGGTCAAATCCACGAAGAAGTCACAATCGAAAAAAGTTCCGATCACTGATCATTGAGTCATATATGGTATATAGGATATGTTTGTTTTTCAGTAATCATCACCATTCTTTGAATGTTACATACCAGTTTCGTATTATAAATGACTAGCTGAAAACCCGTACTTCGCTACGGAGTACATTCAAATTAAATATAACTGTCAATGTATGCAATTCATGCCAAATATATATATATATATATATATATAATATTATATGATAAATACGACGATCAATGTATACAATTGATGTAAAATATATATATATATATATATCTTATATATATATTTCTTCTGTCCGTGTGTATGTAACTGAACTCCTCCTAAACGACTGGACTGATTTTTATGAAATTTTGTGTATGCGATTAAGTTGATTCGAGAATGGTTTAGATTCACAATTTGATCCGATAGAAAATGTTTTTATATTTTTAATTAATTAATAAAAATCCAACAATTTATAAGGGAGTGCGTCCGGTAAATGGAAACTGTTACAGTTTGTGGATTCACCCCTCTGGATAGTGGTGTCCACGTTAGGTTTAGTTAGTAAACAGCGAGCGAAAATATAAAAATAAAGAAAATCAAAAAGTTTCAAGTCATATATTAAACCAGAATAATAAATGAAAATAATAATCTTTGATGTCAGATTTTATACTCTAAAATAGATCAGATCCAACTGCATATTGATATTCTCGACACGCGATGGAAAATTCGAATCAACCACGCTAAGTGACACGAGATCTTTTTTAATCGCTACTGCAGTTCCCCTCGCCTATATCTTTGTGCCTATTGAAGAGCTAAAGACTAAGATTCTATCCTGCTAACTTATTTCTGACTAAAAACTCCTCTGACATTTATAATCACCAGCCCACAACAACTTTCCAATAGCGAATATGTTTCACTTTACTCAGTAGAACGCCGTGTAATCGTGGCGCATTCGGAAGGACGCCCATTCAGGAAGTACCGTGCTCTCGACCAGTGTTCGAATCCAGAGTTGTGTAACTTTTGCTAGACCTGTTATTTCAGTTTTTTTTAAGGCTTTTTTATTTCAGCTTTTATTTTATTATTTTTTAATTATTATTTTATTTTATTTCATTATTTTTTAATTTTAATTTTAATTTTATTTTTATGATTTTTTAAAATTATTATTTTTATTTATTTTTATTTTTTTCAGCTTTTTTATGATGAAATACCGAATATAGCTGAAATCTGAGGAGTTTATTATGCATTTATACATTTTTAATTGGGTTTTCATATTATTAATATGTATAACATTTCGTATGCTTTTTTTTCTATGTTATTTATACTGCGTTTAGTTTTTTAATGGATTTTTATAGGTTTATTATAAATTTATATATTTTATGTTTTACTTTTCAGAATTTTTTGCTCCAGTGATAAAGGGTAAATCTTTTCTATGTTACTTATACTGTGTTTAGTTTTTAAATTGATTTTGGTTAACAAATATTCTTAAAATTCCGGGCATCGCCGGGTACTTTAGCTAGAATTACAGCGTTTGAACAGGACAACGTCTGTCGGGTCCGCTAGTATATATATATATATTTATAAGAAAATCGTAAAGGATAATTTTATAGACAAAATAATGTAGAAGAAAATATTCAAATTAAATCTAATATAAAGAATACTAAAGAATATAGTACAGTTAATATAGCACAGTTTGTAGAACATTTCTTTTACTGTATTTTAATATTTTTTTGGATAATGTCCAATCGTCTGCCGCATTAGCAAGGAAAAAAAATATTTTTTGTTTATTTAGTTGTTATGCACGTGAAGATAAATTTATTTAAAGTACCAGAAAAAGAAATCACGTGATCAGCATTTGATAAATTAAATTCTAAAAATTAATCTTTAAAAATTCACCAAAAATCAGAAAATAGAGGTGAAGATTCGAAAAAGATTTCATTTTAAAGGAATTTTTATGATCTTTTTCGTGATATAAATTTTATAACCCTCAATTTATTATTTTAAATGCAAACTTAAAAAAAGTCACTAAAACAGCTTAAAAATTTAATTTTAAAAAATCTAAGAAGAGTTTTTGAAAAATCTTTCTTAGTGCACCCCTACACTATTAGAAGAATCGCCATGCAAAATTTCAGCCCTTTAGGTCCAGCGGTTTGGTCTGTGCGTTGTATGTCAGTCAGTCAGTGAATGAATGAGTCAGTTACGGAACTGTTTTATATACAGTGGCTCCCAAAAGTGTTCGTACACTTACGAATTTCAATGAAATAGGGGTCTATCTATTAATTAAAATGAATATTTCAGAATGGGTATTTAATAATAAGTTCTATAATCTATTCTTAACAAAACTACATGAAATATTTTGAAAACATAGTAAAACTTTATTTTTAAGAAACCAGTAATCAAAAAGTAACAAAAACTTTATCTCACAAAAGTCATCGTACACTGAAATATTTTCTGATAAATTCATAATTAAAATAATCGTCTGGCGCTTTATTTTTATTTTTGAATTGTGGTGGCATTTAAAATATCGTTTGGCTTTAATTTGTGCTTGCCTACTCCGTAATATTGTATTTATTATTTAAAAATGTCTCGTAGTCGTAAAGAAACAACAAAGGCATTTGAAAATTGATTATTTTTCATCATTGTAGTGGTAAATCAGTTCGGAATATTGCTAAATTACTTAATTTATCCCATTCTACTGTGCAGTATGTGAAAAAACGCTTTAAAGAAGAAAATTGGATCGAAAACAAGGTAAGAAAAGACCGTCCGGCAAAGTTAACAAAACGTGATCAGAGATTTATAATTAGAAAATTTGTGAAAAATTCACGTTTGAGTGCTGTAAAAGTTTCTGCAGAATTCAATGAAACATTTTCTACTTCAATTTCACCTGAAATGTTTTGACGAGTTCTCAGAACAGCTGGATTACATGGGCGTTCTGTCCATAGAAAAATTTTTGTGAGTGAGAAAAACAGAAAGTTTAGGCTTCCCTTCGCACTATCAATGATAAATAAGCCCCAAACCTATTGGAATAATGTCTTATTTGCCGATGAACATTTCTGGTGCTGATGGGCGTAAAATTGTATGGAGAAGAAAAAAATTAGGAACTTAATCCCAAGAACTTAGTAGGAACAATTAAGCATGCCGGTGGAGGTATCCTTGTGTGGGGGTGCATGTCAGCATCAGGACTAGGAAATTTGGTATTTATTGATGGCATAATGAATCATGCTGTTTTTATAAATATTCTAAGAGACAATTCAAAATTATCAGCTCAAAATTTGGGTATTGGAAACAACTTTGTTTTTTATCAAGATAACGATCCTAAGCACACGGCTCTAAACGGTCGCATCTGGTGTCTCTCTAATTGTCCACAAATTTTGAAAACACCACCTCAGTCGCCAGATTTAAACCCAATAGAACATATTTGGATAGAACTGGAGGTTCGAGTACGAAAACACGACATTCACATGAAAAGCGAACTAAAAACTATTATGATGGAAGAATGGATGAACATTGATGCAAAAATTACAAAAGAAGTAAAGCAATCTATTCCCAGACGTTTAAAAGCTGTTGTTGATGCTAAAGGATATCTTACTAAATATTAATTTAACGAAAAATTAGAATATTTACTAATATGTAGAGATTTTTTACAAGTGTACGATGACTTTTGTGAGATAAAGTTTTTGTTACTTTTGGATTATTGGTTTCTTAAAAATAAAGTTTTACTATGTTTTCAAAATATTTCATGTAGTTTTGTTAAGAATAGATTATAGATCTTATTATTAAATACCCATTCTGAAATATTCATTTTAATCAATGGATAGACCCCTATTTGATTGAAAATCTTAAGTGTACGAACACTTTTGGGAGCCACTGTATATAGATTTAAGTTGCAATATTCAGTTAAGAGGAGCCGTATCTATTCAGAAATAGAACGAAAGCGACAAGAATTCCCTTAGCTGATAGAAAGGGATGAAATCATTTGGATTATCAGATATGATCCCCTGTTTAAAAGTTGAGACTGCTAGAAAAAAAGTGTGTTTAAGGAAAATACTGAGCAAAAAAGAAAACAAACTTTCTAATTAGCCCTTCAGGCTCCTAGAAAGTAAAACATAACATCCAAAAGCCTCAAAACTGCCACGCACGACTGATTGCCCACAAAAATTTATTGCTTTTTCCGTCACTCTAAAGAATCAAACTTTCCATTTTCTTTAATCCGTTAGCTATTTGTCATCCCAAATTTATGACCGGTAGATCATAAATTTGGGATGAAAAATAGCTAGAAAATGGAAAGTTTAATTATTTATAGTGACGGAAAAAGCTAAAACAATCAAGATAAGGAGCTGCTTTGAGTTCTTTAAATTGGCATTGTGAATTACGTAATATAGAAAAGGAGAAGCTGATATATAAATTTTGTTTCCTAAATCCGTTTGTTTAATGAGATGCTAACAAGGCAATTTACCTAAAAGAGTTAAAATATTTAAGATTTAGACAGGAGGCGTACTTTATCCAGGCATTGAATTGCTTGTTTACCCCACCGGGAGGCAGTGATTTAACGAAAATTAATTTAGTCATTTCCCAAATTATGCGAAGAAGAGGGCAAAATGTATGTTATACCATAACCCGTCTTCCCCTGAGAGACGATCTCATGGTTATCTCACATGGTGACAATGTCCCAAGCACACAAAAGTTTGAAACGAAGGGACACAGCAGTCCTTGAAACAAAAAACTGAAAACAAATAGCGTTGTAAATTCACTGCAACATCGACAAAGTGACACTAGAAATAAAAATTCATAATCGAAACTATGTTATTCGATATGAGTCAGTCCTCTGGAGATGAAAGGATTTCAGAAGCAATTTTGCTTAATCGGAAAGAATTAATGTAACACATTAAAAGGGGGAGGAGACCCAAGAGCTAACAAAATGGTCAATAAAAGTTTCGTTTTTATATGAAAAACTAGCTGAATACCCGTGCTTCTCTACGGACTACATTCAAATTAAATAAAACGGTCAATGCTTGCAATTAATGCCAATATATATATATATATATATATATATATAACATCGTAACGAATATTTTTATAGACAAAATAATGTAGAAGAAAATATTCAAATTAAATACAACGGTCAATGTATGCAATCAATTTGTATGTTTAATATCTATAAAACATACTAATTTGAATTAAATTCTTAAAAAACTTCCATTTCAGTTAATCTAGAGGTTAAATTTTATCTTTTACCGTATTTTAATATATTTTTGGCAATTTATATCGTTGTTATGCACGTGACGATAAATTAATTTAAAGTATCACAAAAAAGAAAAGAAACCACGTGATCAGCATTTAATAAATTAAATTCTAAAAATTAATTTTTAAAAAATCACCAAAAATCAGAAAATGAGGTAAAGATTCGAAAAAGATTTCATATTAAAGGAATTTTTTCTGATCTTTCTCGTGATATAAATTTTATAACCCTCAGATTATTATTTTGAATGCAAAATTTAAAGAATGTTACAAAAACAGCTTAAAAATTCAATTTTAAAAAATCAAGAAGAATTTTTCAAAAATCTTTCTTTGTGCAACCCTACACTACAAGAAGGATCGCCATGCAAAATTTCAGCCCTTTAGGTCCAGCAGTTTGGTCTGTACGTTATCTGTCAGTCAGTCAGTTACTGAACTGTTACATACACAGGTGTAAGACATTAAGAGAATTTACAGACTTGGTCGATTATCTCTAGAACTACTGTACCGATTTTAGTGAAATTTGATATGTACATACATTGATACAATGCAAAACAAATAACCATTCCATTATTGTAATGCACACGCATGATCGTGCGTAACACTCGTTGGAGTCGAAAGGTATGAAACAGCGGTTGCTATTAAAAAAATTTTATCGTAAATATATCCCTTATCATTCTGCACAATACTTTTGTGTGTAGTGATGTGAGTTATTATTACAGTAGAGCTTAAACGACATTTATTTATTTTATTAGTGATGAATTATTTATTTTATCATGATTTGTTTATTTTATTTAGTGATGTGAGTTTATTATTACAGTAGAGCTTAAATGACATTAAACAGAAAGAGTGGGACAAATAAACAAATTACTCTATTTCGTTTGATAGCATGTAGCAAAGGCTGTAAAGCGTTGCCTTTTTTCAGTTTTGAATTCCATTGGAAAGTAGTGATATGTTTGAAACTCCCGCCATAGATAAATGTTAAATTCGTCGTTTATTATAAGGGCAGACGAAAAAAAATATATCATTACAAACACTTCAATAAATAAATATTTAACTGTATGTAAATGCCTTTTAATTGTTAAGACTCATTTACATTATTTCTAAAACTCATGTTTTATGGTCTAAAATTTAAATCTTAACTCGATTTTACTTTAAAAATTACAAGAACAGAAAATTGAAAATCCGAAATGCTTTGGAATCGATATATAGGAAGTAGAATTGAGGGATTGCATATTTATTTTTTCAATATTTATTTCACTTAATTTTAAATTTTTTATCGAAAAGAATTAATTTGAATGTCGAATACTTATTTTCTCATTTAGAATACGTGGACATAAAGACAACCTAATTTTTAGAAAATGTACAACCGATTTTTTTAATTAAATTTACAAGATGCGCCCATAAAGTAACCGGACATTTTTTTATAAATAAGAAAAATATTACTCACCTTCAAATAAACTTATCGCCTTCAAAATAATCGCCAAAGGAGTCTATACAATTTTTCCAACGTTTCTTCAAGTCATCGAAACACTGTTTATAGGCGTCGGAACTAACCGTTCGCAAGATACGCGTAACATTTGTTTTAATATCCCAGACGTTTTCAAATCTCTGTCTTTTCATGGCCATCTTAAGCTTCGGGAAAAGGAAAAAATCAGGTAGCGATAAGTCGAGAGAATATGGTGGGGGATTTATCACTGTAATTGAAAGCTTAGCAAGATATTGTTGTACAGAAATTGCTGTTTGGGTCCTAGCATTTTCGTTAAAAAGAAACCATTGCCCAGAATCAAACGGTTCCTTCCTAACTCGCCTTATCCAGTTTCTTAATCGAAAAAGCACCTCCTTGTAAAAATACTAATTGTTTTATTTTCAGGAACAAATTTGTGGTGAATAGGTCGTTTGTAATCAAAAAATGCATATCAGCATCACCTTAGTCTTTGATTTTGACACCCGTGCATTTTTTGTATGGGAGAAGACGGTCCTTTCCACTGTGCACTTTGTCTTTTTGTTTCTGGGTCGTATTGTAGACACCAGGTCTCATCTCCTGCTATGATACACTTTAAGAAATTGTTGTCCTGTTGCGCAGTAGTCAGCAAATCTTCACAGCAAGCTTTTCTGTCTTCTTTTTTCTGTTCTGTCAAAATCCCAGTCACAAATCGGGCACAAACTTTTTTCATTTTCAGATTATCAATTAAAATTAATCGACAGCTATCTTTGCTTATCCCAAGCATTTTTGAAAGTTGCTGAGTTGTTACTTATCGCTACCTGATTTTTTTTCCTTTTTTCGAAGCTTAAGATGGCCATGAAAATACAGAGATTTGAAAACGTCCGGGATACTAAATGAAATGTTACGCGTATTTTGCGAACGGTTAGTTCCAACGCCTATAAACTGTGTTACGATGACTTGAAGAAACGTCGGAAAAATTGTATAGACTCCTTTGGCGATTATTTTGAAGGAGATAAATTTATTTGAAGTAAAGTAATATTTTTCTTATTTATAAAAAATTACAAGATAAAAAGAACTTTTTATATACCATGTTTTTAAATTTTCTGTTTAATCATATAAACTCGACAATTCTATGTATTAATAAATACTTTTTAAAATTTTTTGATGAATTATCCCATTAACTTGAAAGAAAATGAAGTTAATTGGAAGTTAACTTGCATTTAACTTTTCGTTCATGTCCCGGCCGATAGATGGCTGCACCAGTCTACAAAACATAATTAACTGAAAATAACTGAAAATGAATTTAATTCTGCTTAAAGATGGCTAAAAGTATTATAAAATGCATTGTCATCGTGTTCTGAGCTATTCTAAAAGTTTCAAATGTCTAGCTAGTCGGGAAGTTAGTTAAAAATCGATTGCAAGATTTGTACGGGACAAACACACAAACAAACAAGAAAGCAAGTTAGTAAAAACATGGTAAAAATTGTCCATTTACTTTATGGGCGCACTTTGTATTATGAAAGTATATCAAGTTTAAATGAATGAACATGAACCAATAGCGTAATTTAAAATCTCTGAGATAGTAAGAATATATCATATTGTGCAGTTTGTCATTAATTTTGTTGATATTTTCTGCGCAACTATTTTACACGACCAATTACTAACAGGGGTCCTGCTCATTACCATGTTTTATTAACTTGCTTTCTTGTTTGTTTGTGTGTGTGTGTGTGTGTGTGTGTGTGTGTGTGTGTGTGTGTGTGTTTGTCCGTACAAACCTTGCAATAGATTTTTAACTAACTTCCCGACTAGCTAAACATTTGAAACTTTTAGAATAGCTCAGAACACGATGACAATGCATTCTTTTAATACTTTTAGCCGAAAAAATTCGCAAGGTGGCGCTTCGATCGAATTCAATGCTTGCACTTTTGCGTAACGCCGTTTGACGAACAGATTACATGTGAATTCAGTTTCTTTACAAAAATATTGAGCGAAAAATTTTTAAAAAATTATAAAAATTAAAGTTTATAAAGTCTGTGGATAGTGGAAATGGCTGAAAAGTGATTAAAATTAAATAAAAGAAAGTGAAAAAGAATAATTAAGTGAAGGTTTGAGCAATTAAGAGATAATTGTCAAGTTTATATGATTCAACAGAAAATTTTAAAACTTGGTATATAAAAAGTTATTTTTATCTTGTAATCATTTTATTTTTCATAAAATTATAAGTTATATTTTAAAAAACTAGCCACTGCGCGACCAGCATGGTCGCTTTTAGTTTTATATTTTCTTTTGAAAAACAACTCAACTGAAAGTAACATATGTAAGGAATGTTACCATTACTTGTCATCATAAATATACGTTGTTAAGGGGTATTCTCTAAAAGGCTGATTCTAAAACATCGTGATTAAAAACTGAATTTCCATTACTTCAGTGTTAAAGATAAGACTAAGAAACCCAACACCAATGATTTTAAATATTATATCCCTATCTGTAGGTACTATTTTTCAAAATTAAGATATCTACACTTTATCATTACATCAAAAAAGAAATTCTTGGAGAAAAAATTTTTCACTTAAAAAAATAAGTAAAATTTCAGCAAGTACTAAAATATAGTGGGGATTACATCACTCTCTGTATGTACTATTGTTCACAATTCATATATCTACACTCAATCATATCAAATAATAAATTTTTGGAAAAATTCTTCACTAATGAATTGGAGTAAACATTTAGCAAGTACCGCAAAAAGTGTAGAAAATTAACTATTACTGGTTATCGAACTATTTCTTCTTTGCTTTCTTTCTTGAGACTGTTCCCAATTTTCACTTGATCGTGTAGCTCGCTTTCGAGCATTCGTGATTTCAGTGCGTAAATTCATGTTGACACGGTTGCAAACTGCGGCCGGCCGCTAACGTTTACATCTGGTAGTGGCAGCCGTTGCCATTCGGAGTGTAGAAATATCGTCTATTTTTGTGCCGCATACCTACGCGTTATATATATATAGATTACTAGCTGAAAACCCGTACTTCGCTACGGAGTACATTCAAATTAAATACAACGGTCAATGTATGCAATTCATGCCAAATATATATATATATATACTAGCTTTATATACCCGGCGTTGCACGGGTGAACCCTTAATAAAGCTTACTTGTATGATATGTATATTTGTATTTTATGGCAATCTATACCCCTCTCCACTGGTCATCATCCCATCAGCATATTATAATAACCCACCCCCCATGCTAATGTCAACATTAAAATGTTTCTTTCAATTTTGATAACCCACTGGATCCCGGCCCTTCGAGGAGTTTGAGGGCTTCCCCGTAAACCCTTGTGAAAATCACCGGTTTCATAAACAAAGAATTACCTCACGTTGCCCAGGATAATAAAAATGAATGGAGTTGACCTGAGCTCTAGATGTATACGTACTAACAACCGAAATATATACAATTCACACACATACACACCTTTCCACACTTCATTTAATTAAGGTTGATCTCTCTCTTTTCTCCTACCACCAATTTGGTGTTCAAAATGGTGATATATAGGAAATATAAATTATTGGATTGTTTCTAGCAATTTTTTCAAATCTAAAGCGAATGTCGAAAAATCGTGACATTGATCGTGTTTGTTACATTTAATCGTGTTTCTTACATTTTAAATCAAGAATCTTATGGATATCTGTTTCCTTCTTTGAGATATGACGGAATATGTAAAAAACGCGTAAAAACACGTTTAGCCCCCCCTAACCCCCTTGGGGGCCGAATTTTGAAATATCCTTAAATTGGTTTTTAGGTATTCGTATTCCTTACATTTTAAAGCAAGAATCTTATGGATATCTGTTTCTTTCTTTGATATATGAAGGAATACGTGAAAAACACGTTAAGCCCCCCCCCTCCCCGTCCCCTGGGGCCAAATTTTAAAAAATCCTGAAATTGGATTTAAGGTATTCGTGTTCCTTACATTTTAAAGTAAGAATCTTATGGACATCAATTTCCTTCTTTGAGATACGAAAGAATATGTAAAAAACACGTTTTGCCCCCCCTCCCTCCCTTTGGGGGCGATTTTTGAAAAATCGCTTCTTAAATGACGCCTTCAGCCCAAAAGTAATAAGCTCTTAAAATTTGATATCTGTATCTCCAATAGTTTTTGCTGGGTGTTGATTTCTTTATATATATAGATAAAACACGTAAGAACACGTTTAGCCCCCCTCTCCCCCTTGGGAGACGAATTTTGAAAAATCCTGAAATTGGTTTTTAGGTATTCATGTTTCTTACATTTTAAAGCAAGAATCTTATGAATATCGATTTTCTTCTTTGAGATATAAAGGCATATGTAAAAAACACGTTTTGCCCCCCTCCCCCCCTTTGGGGGGCGAATTTTGAAAAATCCTGAAATTGGTTTTTAGGCATTTATGTTCCTTACATTTTAAAGCAAGAATATTATGGATATCTGTTTTCTTCTTCGAGATATGAAGGAAAATGTGATAAAACACGTAAAAACACGTTTTTTCCCCCTCCCCCCCTTGGGGGCCTAATTTTGAAAAATCCTGAAATTGGTTTTTAGGTATTCATGTTACTTACATTTTAAAGCAAGAATGTTATGGATATAAATATCCTTCTTTGAGATATGAAGGAATATGTAAAAAACAGGTTTTGCCCCCCTCCCCCCCTTGGGAGGCGAATTTTGAAAAATCGCTTCTTAAATGACGCCTTCAGCACAAAAGTAATAAGCTCCTAAAATTTGATATCTGTATCTCCAATAGTTTTTGCTGGGCGTTGATACGTGTATGTATATATAAGTCAGGACTTCTTCCTTTATAGATATAGATATATATATATATATTATATGATAAATACGACGATCAATGTATACAATTGATGTAATATATATATATATATATATATATATATATATATATATATATATATAATAAAATCGTAAAGGATAATTTTATAGACTAAATAATGTAGAAGAAAATATTCCAATTAAATCTAATATAAAGAATACTAAATAATATAGTACAGTTAATATAGTACAGTTTGTAGAACATTTCTTTTACTGTATTTTAATATTTTTTTGGATAATGTCCAATCGTCTGCCGCATTAGCAAGGAAAAAAAATATTTTTTGTCTATTTAGTTGTTATGCACGTGAAGATAAATTTATTTAAAGTACCAGAAAAAGAAATCACGTGATCAGCATTTAATAAATTAAATTCTAAAAATTAATCTTTAAAAATTCACCAAAAATCAGGAAATGGAGGTAAAGATTCGAAAAAAATTTCATTTTAAAGGAATTTTTTTATGATCTTTCTCGTGATATAAATTTTATAACCCTCAAATTATTATTTTAAATGCAAACCTAAAAAAAGTTACTAGAACAGAGTAAAAATTTAATTTTAAAAAATCTAAGAAGAATTTTTCAAAAATCTTTCTTAGTACACCCCTACACTATAAGAAGAATCGCCGTACAAAATTTCAGCCCTTTAGGTCCAGCGGTTTGGTCTGTGCGTTGTATGTCAGTGAGTCAGTTACGGAACTGTTTTATATATATAGATAACGACAAATAAACCTCTCTAAAATTTTCCATCAGCCACCCAATTCGCATAAATGGCTAGCTCCGCGAGCTGCCACAAAATGGGCTCGGTTTCCGATCTCGACCTGGACAGCGGTGATGATTCACTTATGTGGTGCTCCCATTATAAAGTAGCCAATAAATCGCGGTGTGGATGGGCGTGTGTCCTCGGGACAAAGTACCCGCCCCGTTGGGGGGAAAAAATCACCTTAATCACCTTTAAAACTTGACGGGCTTAAAAATTGATGTGTAAATCATTTTACGGGGATTGCTTAGAGCATCTTACAAATCTATCTTCATAATATATGCTTACATATTTTGATTAAAACTCATCTCCTTAATCGGTGACGTTGCCTCGGGGAAAGTCATGAATGACCTAAATGATAAAAGGGGATACGATCTCCCTCATAACTTTACAGCTAGAAAATAAACAGCTGTTCTATTTTCGGCATCTACTTTGAGCGCGTGAAATTAATTCTTAAATGAGACTATTCAGAGGGAAAAATCATCGCTCTCCTCAAAATTAAAAATACCTGTGTAAACGCCCTTAGCCTCTTTCTTTCGGGAGAAATATTGAGTTTTTTTGTGACCTGTTTTCATTTTTATGAATGCCACCTAGAAAGCTACAATGAAATTTGTTCTCTCGTCTGCGCTACGTTCGTCAGATGTTGCCAAAAATCACGCAAAGTCTTATCCACGCATGAACTAATCTTTTTTTTCGAGATACTTACTTAGGAATGTAGGAATATATATATTAGAATGTCGAAATCTTGTGCCAAACACGTAATATTTTATTACAGATCAATATTAAGAAGATATTTTTGACTAACAAATATTTTGTAAAAGCAACTTATTTAAAATATTCTATAATATACAAAACACATTTTTTCTGCTTTTTTGTTCCTCAAGACCATATTGCATTTAGGTCTAATGAATAAATTTTCTAGCATATGTAACAAATTTGTATTTGTTGTTTATTGATTTCGTAATTAATTTACATATATATATATATATATATATATATATATATATACTATAACAATCTGTTCTCTTGAACCGTATATATCTCCAGTTAAACGAGTGTATTTATAACAATTTTAAGCTCTTTTTTCAAATTTTTATGGCAGTTTTTAAGACGTCAAAAGATATTCCCATCTTTCATCTTTTAGTATTGGCTTTCTTTGATTAAATTTGTGACGTATTTCCATTTTTGCTACTTCTCTTCTATTCCTGTCGCAATTTTTGCAAAATATTTCGCTATTATCTCATACTCCTTTCCCCCGGACGTGCGAGTATGAATAAAAGCGATTATAAACACAATTTAGGAGTTATGATACCACAGAATAAAAGTACAATTGCCCCCTGGCAGGTTTACCAAGGGGGAAATAATGATCTGGATAATGATGGGGCATTTCTTTGCAAGATTCATCAGTAGTACTGTTATCCCATGTAAATGTAAACTAACAAATCGATCTCTCTCTAAAATAACCAGTTTACAGATCACTAAATACGACTTATTATGTAAAAATTTGTATTACAATGCAGGGAGCGAAACAAAAGTCTTTCGTCCAACGGAGCACATATTGCATGGCTTGTCTTTTACCTCTATTTCATGCTCTAACGACTATACTGGACTACTGTGCCCACTCTTTTTCTACTCTCCGCGCAGTTCTCTTGATTCGACTCTGGAATTGAAAATATGCTAAACATGCTCTAGCGGGCTGAAATGTAGGGTTTTGCGAATTGCGTAATATGCTACCGGGAAAGAAAAATGTAACCGGTATGCAACTACTAAAAAGATAATAGGGGGAGTGTCCCAAATATTGTCCCTGTGCCTAATATCGCCTACTCGTGTTTTCAAAGTACGATTCGCGCTATGTATGACACTGCGTCCAAACACATCTGCAATGCACAGAATTCTGGGGGGAAACCAGTGATTTATGGGCAGAGCGCTCTGCAGCGATCCATCCATCGAGCGGTTTTTGCACAGATCATCAAAGAGACACGAGGGTCCTTTGGGGGGTTTCTAAATGGGGGAATGTCTGGAAGACAGTCTAGTGTTCCTTCACACATCGCTTGGGGGGAGGAGCGTGACTAATCGACCCCAAAATGTGTTAAGAGAGTCGGGGGGTGCTTACTGCAGAATCGTCTGCATGTGTGTGGAAGTAGCATGAGAAAATGCAGTAACTTCTTAGTTCTGGGTTTGTACTAACAGCGGCACTATCAACAAAGCTCTTATCACTGACAACAGAAACTATATGGAGTCTGAAATTGTTTTGGCTGTTGTCTTCGTAAATTTCGTCTCCAAAGAATCCAATGAATGACCAGGTAGGTGCATCCAAATTCTAATTTTGCTTATACCATTGGAAAGTGCATTAAACAGAGAATACAGAGGTGCTATTATTTTGCTTGCAAAGCCTTTTAACAGGTGCTGCTAATTTCGCCTGGTAAGCGGTAATATTCACAGAGGTAGTCAATATTATGAACCGCTCTGTGTTTCACTGGAAATTTCGATATTTCCAATTCAGCTACATAACTTAAAATAGCACTGATTTTTGAGCTGGTTGATCTCAGGATACCAAAGGAAATAGTTCTTAGTGAGGTTCTTTGAGTTTCCAGCCTAATCAGAAACTAAAAGATGGATGATATGTCGAAAAAATGTTAGAGTAGGCAATATTTGGGACATCTACCCTAATACCTCGTATGGTTATAAATCTTTCTCAATGATTTTGGATATAAAAGAAGTGTACTTTCTCAAACCGGTTTCTAATACTGATGCAGGTCTGGATTCTTAAAAGAACATAACGCGTTTCATATGCAAAGAATTAAAGAAAATCCAGATTTAAAAACGTTTAATAAAAAGTCTAAACTTACTTCGAAAATGGTAACTGCTATTTTAATGCTTTTGCGAGTTTATTTTTGTCTGCCGTCTCGTCACCGATTAACATTGTTTATAAGAAAGAAAGTTTAATAACCTATTTAAACTCTTAAAACTATAAATCAGCCGGAAGTGTATTTAGAATTCAAGCACGATTTGTGCAGCCTAAAAGCCCCTAAACGACAGGTTTTTCATGGCCCTACCCTTTCAAGGTAACATTAATATTTACAAAATAAATTCATACCTTCATATGATCTAACGGTTGCGCAGGAGGCTGGTAAGAAAATGGGTATTAAGATTTGCATCGTCATAGTTTTACTAATAACTATTTTGGGGAGTGACGTGTGTCATTTTAACTAGTTCTAAAGACGCCACACCCTAGTGGCATTAATAATATATCTTAACCAAATCTGTTGGGAGCCTTTCTAAGCTTTAAATTCCCGACCTGACTTATGTTTCGTTTGATAAGCGGATAAGAATATGGTCTGCAATAGAATGAATTTATTAAAGTAATTTATGACCTTGTAGTGACCTTCCAATGTTGTTAAGAAGCGTTTCACGGAAGAAATTTATTGTTTCTAATTTTGCAGTGTCCTACCGCAGCCGGTACCATTTGAAATATACAATCATAAAAATTCAAAAGAACTGAAAATTTTAACTATTGAAGGATCATGCTACCATATATGTATAGAATAACATTGTTTGGTATTGTTACATGTAAGGTAAGTTGGTGTAACTGGGTCCATGGGATAACTGGGCTATCCCCTCCCAGATTTCCCCTGTATATATTAGGAGGGAATTCCCCTCTGTGTGTTATTTTTTTTCCGGTGCTCGCAACAATCTATCTTACAACATTGGTAATTGCTTTGAAAAGTTATTTTTAAATGGGGGTAGAGTTTTTTTCTTTTTCTAGATATACACGCATTGGAACCAGTTACCCAGTCACAGATTCTGTTGTTTCTTATGAGAAATAAACCTGGGGGGTCCACTTACCCCATTGATCGGGGGAACTGGGCCCACCTGTATTTAAAAATATATACAATATTTATATATAATGTATATATATATATATATATATATATATATATATATATATATATATATACAGGGTGTCCATAATTAAAGTCCCACTTTCAAAAAGCTGCTAAAAAAGAACCACTGGTCAGAATGACTTCAAATTTGAACTGAATATACTGGAAGAAGGGGAAAATGATTTGGCATAATAAAAAAAAAGTTTCCAACCGCTTACAGCGCCATCTATTGATACATTTTGGAATTTTTTTATTATGCCAAATCGTTTCTCCTTTCTTCCAGTATATTCAGTTCAAATTTGAAGTCATTCTGACTAGTGGTTCTTTTTTGCAACCTTTTGAAAGTGGAACTTTAATTATGGTCACCCTGTATATATATATATATATATATATATATATATATATATATATATTATATACAGTGGAATCTCGATCGATCGTTTTCGGATCCATCGTTTTTCCGTATGTGTCGTTCATTTTATCCAGGCCCAATGATCATATTGCTTTGTTATGTTTCCGCATCTATCGTTTTCCCGCATTTATCGTTCATTTCAATCGGTCCCTTGAAAAACGATAGATCGAGATTCCACTGTATATATATATATATATATATATATATATATATATATATATAATATAGATCAATATAATAGCTTAAGCAGACTCCGTAAGACTTACTAAAATGCATGTGATACAAAGATTTTTGAAAATTATACATGTTAGTATAATTTAAATGTGTTAAAATTATAGTATACTAGACGGGCTTCGCGCAGCTATCGAATCACAGTTCACTTGAATTAAAAAAATTTTTTCACTTTTAATTGCCAAAAAATCCCCAAAGAATCAGTACATCTTCAAATGATCTATTTATGATTAAAATTTTGAATTAAAAGTATGAAAAATAGAAAAATAATTAAAAATTAAACACGTGATGAAATATTTCTTTTCAGTGATTCAATTTTTAGTAAGAATTACGATGTGAATGAATCACGCTGTGTTTCCATCGTAAAGCATGGCGGTTACGTTTTGTTCGGTGGAGTATGCATTTAGAGTTGAAATATCTCTAAAACTATTAAAGTAACAGAATAAGTGTACGCAGAAAAAATTATCAGCTTTTAACGCTCTTTCTAAATATGTCAAATTTATGTACTTTCTTTAAAAAAATACATCGATTTTAACTTTTAAAATATGGCGGTTATGTTTTGTATCGGTGGAGTATGCATTTAGAATTGGAATATCTCTATCTAAAACTATTAAAGCAACAGAATAAGTGTACGCAGAAAAAATTATCAGTTTTTAAAGCTCTTTAAAATATGTAACATTTATGTACTTTCAATATAAAAAAATACATTGATTGCGACATTTTCAAACATGGCCGAATTTCATAGCGGATGCTATACTGGAAACGGTCTACCCGGAATTGTTTCCCGACCGACAAAGTTTTTCTTTCATTTATATAGATAAGTAAAATATATATGTATATATATATATATGTATATATATATATATATATAGATATATATATATATATATATATATATATATATATATATATATATATATATATATATATATATATGTATAATATATATATTTATATATATATATATATATATAATATATATATATACATGTATGTATATATATGTATATTTATATATGTATGTATATATATATATATATATATATATCTATATATATATATATATATATATATATATATATATATATATATATATATATATATATATATATATACACTAGGCTACCGCCAGCGTTATCTTCCTTTGGTTATGTGTTAAAACGATCGTCAAAATAAAGAAGCGGGAATAAATCTCTTGATCTTTGCACTGGTTATATCCTTGGACAGAAAAAATGTTACATGTTATCCTTTTCCTTACGGGGTGGGATAGAATATATCCCAAGAATACGGGCTCAAGAATGAATGAATATATATATATATATATATATATATATATATATATATATATATATATACAGGTGCTTATCGAAATAATGGAAACATCAATATTAGTGGTGTTTATGAAAGTGCTTCGTATTCCTTAAAAAACAAGTCTAGGGACCAGTATTTTTATATAGAATATAGTGTATACATTATTCTTCTCTAAGGTAGCAGTTATGAAACTACGGGCATCAGGCTCTTTGGAGGATAGCGTAAGATGTCAAACCTTGTAGACCGTGCAGAGAGGGAAAATTGTTGAAGCAAGTCTAATTGGAGTATCTGTTACAACATCCCCCATGGTTTTGGGTGTTTACCCAGCTATGGTATCGGAAGTCATGACGGCATACAGAGTGCACGGAAAAACATCCTCGGTGAAACAGAATAGTGGTCGAAAGACAAAGCTAAATGAAAGAGACTGACGGTTGTTGAAGCGGATTGTGACTTAAAAAAAGAAGACAACTGCAGCCAAAGTAACCGTAGAGCTCCATCTGAATCTGCAGGTTCCAGTATCAGTTCGAAATGTCATATCATCGTCGAGATATGACATTTGGTTAGACGAATCATTGTTCACTTTGTTCCCCGCAACAGTAAGTGCCTATGTCTGAAGAACACCTACACAAGCGAATGATCATGCTCGTCTCAAGCCAGCTGTCAAACATGGAGGGAAATATCTCATTCGATTTCATAGTTTTCAAAAGGGGTCTATTGTAACCCTGAAAGGGAGATTGACTGGGAAGGACTATGTTAACTTTTAGATGACCAGATTCATTCTATGGTGCAAAAATTGTTTCCTGCGGGAGATGGCGTTCTCCATGATGATAATGCTCAGATCCATACAGCTAGACGTGTCAGATCGTGGTTTGAGGAACACAAAGACCAAGTCAAACATATTATGACTCCTGCACAGTCCCAAAACTTCAATATCATCGAACTGCTGTGGTCTGTTTTAGAGAATAGAGTCAGGAATTGATATTCACCAACAACATCTCTACAGGAACATTGACGGTTCATCCATAAAGAATGGTATAATATTCCCTTAACCACTATTAGTGACTTGCATAATTAAATACTTTAGTGAATTCAGGTGGTATTAAATGTCGTAGATGGTCCTATGCCATATTAATAAAGAATTTCATGTTATTCTGAAGTGTTTCCATTATTTTGATAACTACCTGTATATATACATATACACTGAAGTGCCACTGAATTAGGGATAGCAAAGCCTATGCAAATTGTGTAGCGCTGCGCATCATGTATGCGCAAGTGAGGGCGCTGTGGTAACTACATATATAGCGCGTACTGTGGTTGTTCTGAATTAGTTGTTGGAATTGCCAGTATGGGTAAACTGCCTGATTTAGACGCCTTCGATCGCGAACAAATGGTAGGTGCGCGACGCATGGGCCATTCAATTTCCGAAATCGTCAGACAGCTAGGATTTTCAAGGTCGACAGTGTCAAGAGTATACCAAGAATACATGGATGGTGGAAAAAAAACTAGCGATCGGGCAAACTGCAAAGGACAATTAGCCTTGACAGTGCGTGGTGAGAGACGGCTCAGACGTATTGTACGTAGCCAGCGAAGCCAAACATTAGCTCAAATTACCACCCAGTTTAATGACGGTGCCAGTCGTACAGTCAGTAAACGGACTGTGCAACGCTCGCTTCACCGTATGGGTTTCGGGAGCCGTCGACCTACGAGAGTACCATTCCTCTATACTCGCCATCGGGCTGCACGTCTTGCCTGGGCAAGAGAGCACAGAGACTGGAGTGTAGAGGACTGGAAACGAGTAGCATGGAGTGATGAGTCTCGATTCCGACTACTTAACGCCGACGGGATGCTGAGAATATGGCGTCAGGCTCATGAAGCCATGGATCCTGCATGCCTGGCTGAAACTGTACAAGGGCATGGTGGCTCAATCATGGTCTGGGGTGTTTTTTTCATGGCACAGTTTGGGATCTTTGGTGCGTGTACCCTCCCTCAATGCAATTCGGTACGTAGAGTTGCTGGGTGATCACCTCCATCCGTTTATGCTGTTCTGTTATCCGCACGGTAATGGAGTTTTCCAGCAATACAACTGTACCTCTCACAAGTCCCGGTTGACTACTGGCTGGTTGGATGAGCATTCCTGTGACTTCTCTGTCATGAATTGGCCACCTAGAAGCCCAGACTTAAATCCTATTGAGCATCTTTGGGATGTTTTGGAACAAGGCATGAAAGGTCATCACACAGCACCAAAGAACCTTACTGAATTATGGACAGCTTTAGCCAATATTTGGCAAGCCATTCCCGTGGAACGTTTCCAGAAACTTGTTGAATCTATGCCTCGTCGTGTGGCAGCCGTTATCAAGGCCAGAGGAGGCCCAACTCGTTACTAGGTAGGTATCCCTAATTCGGTGGCACTTCAGTGTATATGTGTGTGTGTGTGTGTGTAACCCCCTTAGTGGCCGTTCTTACAAAGGGGGTATGAAATTTCCCGTTCTAAAGAGGAAATTGGAAAAATGGGCAACGTAATCTAAAGGTTTAGGATTAGTTAACTAATAATCCCTCCAGTTCGCCTTTTCCGTTTGCCCCATTAATATGATTAAACCAGGAAAATATTGGTAACTTTCATCTGATTAAAAGACATTACAATGGACAAAATTATTTGAACTTTTAATTTTTTTTGTTTGGTGTTGATAGAAATTTAACTGAGAAGTTGTCAAATCAAATAATTATTTTAGAAAATCATTTCCGTCACTAAGAGATTTCTTATTTAATGTGTAATGGTTTCTCACTTCATTTCTGTTCTTTTTAGTTTCTAATTTCTGTGGTTAAACTTTAATCACCATGATTTTCGCACCCTAAGACGCACCTTTTTACATAAAAAATCGACTTAAAATTGAAGTGCATCTTATAGTCTGAAAGCAACATTAAAATGAAATGAATATTCTATTACATATATGATATATATATGTAATATAATCATTACATATCGTTCTTAAAAGGCAACCTGAAAAGGAAAACTAGCTCAAATTTACATGGTTGGAGCTAGACTCAGCCTGAAAGAATTTAAATTTTGAAGCAGTCGGGTCGAATCATTTTATTAGGAGCGATAATAACATACGTCCTTTCATTTCAGATGCTCGGAGCGAAGTGCAATATCACCTTTCAACATTACGCGCTAGAAGCGAGGTACATGTGGCTGTTGTTTTGAAATTTCAGCGGAATTTCGGGCTGGCGATGCGAACTCACGCCTTTCTCGGGACGTATACACGTGTAGAAATGCAACGTTTGCTGTTTTATGGGAAGTCCTGTTGCTATGGGTTTTTAAAGCGTTAAAGTAATGTTACTGGGGATTGGATTTAGGAAAGGGAATTTAACTGATAGAATGGAGGGCCTAATATTTAATTTATTACATATATATATATATATATATATATATATATATATATATATATATATATATATATATATATATACATATATATATATATATGACACGCATGTTATTTACACGTTATTTCCCGCATAACTTTTCCCCTAAATTTACCCCAATTAGTAGTCGACAAACATAGGCCTGTGGTAAAGAAAGACTATTAATTACATCTAAGAGCTTTATTAGCTAACATTACTTAAATCTCAATCCAATCCGTGCCCAGTTCATTCATCTCCCATCTCGCGATGCGCGACCACGTCCAGCAACTTACAAATCTAATCCCTTTCTGCTAAAAATCCTTTGTTTCAAATTCGCGCAAATCTCTGTGACGTATAAACCGAAGATGAGCCCGGGGCGTAAATTAGATTTTAAATGTATGGAATCAAATTATCAACTTTCAATTTATTTACAATACTCAAAACAATTTCCTTTCTCAAATTTTATTATTATGCACTTTTCATAATCGTTCAATGACCATTTTAAATACTCTTGACCATATATGAATTGAGAAGACATGCGAAAGAGGCTCATGCCTGGTCAAACGTTAAATCATTCTCTTTAATTGATAAAATATGTTAAATAATTCACACTTTTTCAATTTTACTAACACAATTCTACCATTTCCAAAATTAAAATATTTCATAAACCTTCACATCTTACATTACTGAAAACTAACCTACAAATTCCATACCTCATTTTTTTCTTTTAACCTTTTCCTTACGGGGTGGGATAGCATGTATCCCAAGGATATGGGCCCAAGAGTGAATATATATATATATATATATATAAATATATATATATATATATATATATATATATATATATATATATATATATATATATGTATATGTATATATATATATATATATACACATATATATATATATATATATATATATATATATATATATATATATATATATATATATATATATATATATATATATATACATACATATATATATATATACGTACATATATATATATATACATACATATATAAATATATATATATATATGTATATATATATATGTATATATATATATGTATATATATATATGTATATATGTATATATGTATATATGTATATATATATATGTATATATGTATACATATATACATATATATATATATATATATATATATATATATATATATATATATATATATATATATATATATATATATATATATATATATATATATATATATATTATATATATATATATAACCCCTTCTTTCTTACAAAGGGGGTATAAAATTTCTCGTTGTTGAGGAGGGAATCTGATAAATAGGCCCCGTAAGCTAAAGGTTAAATCACACAATATCAATAAAATGTATTTCAATACACCAAAAATACACTTATACTCATTTTATCAAAATGTAGAGCAATTGAATAAAGGTACCTTATAAAATCAAAAAATAAACATAAAGCATATAAAAGAAATGAGAAGGCCATCATCAGCTCAGGAGACCAGAATTTATAGCAACTTACTCAAAATTTTCTCAATTTCCCATAAATTTTGACGAAATCTTTCAAAACTCTTAATTTAACAATTAATGAAATAAGATTTTCAAAAAATTTTTACAACTACTCATAATTTAATACTTTATAGTACTTTATTTCCCCCCCCCACACACACACACACATACACAAGAAAAAAAATGAATAAACATTTAAATTTCGTAGCATAACATTATCAGAGTTTTAACCAATGTCAAAGTATTAATTAATTAATCTGGAAAACATGAAATAAGTCTATCAAACTCAAAATTCTAATCCAAATTCAAGCAAAACGGTACACATAAATAGGAAATTTTAATTCAGGGGTCTAAAACTCCACTGAAATTTAAAATATTCAATGCAAACCAATTGGGAAATGCCGTCACAAAAATTAAGTGCCCAAATCCTCCTAGTTGTACCAAAGTTTACACACTCTTCAGTGAACAGGGATGGGTAACAACAGTTTTAAAAATTTATGGGTTTATTGCTCCCAAAATCATACTGAATTTAGTTTAGGTTCTGATGTCACCTCCAATAAACATTCTATTTTTACTTTAAAACAAGGTAGCCTTTAAGAAAATCAGAAATCATAGATCCATTTCAGTTACCAGAATTAAATCATAAATTTTAGCTTACCTTTAGAAACATTAATTTACAGTAATCCTCATTTTTTTATCATTAAATCAAATAATATAGAAAATAAAATTTGCAGCAATTTAATTAACTTCTTTCGGTTCTCCGGATAATGCACGATTAACAGTAGTTTCTGCTTGTGATGGCCGATGTCTTTCAACACTTTCATTTTTAAAATCGATGGAAAACACTTTGAGTTATTCCTATTTGCAGATCAATAATTACTGATGTGACGTAGTTGTACGTTAAACACGCACAGCATCATTCTCGAAATGCACAAACGTGCACGCTGGTTGTTCTGGATACGCAAACAAAAAACGTATATATACATATATATGTATATGTATATATATATATATATATATAGATATATATATATATATATATATATATATATATATATATATGTATGTATATATATACATATATATGTTTATATATATATATATATATATATATATATATATATATATATATATATATGTATATATATATATATGTATGTATATATACACATATATATATATATATATATATATATATATATATATATATATATATATATATATATATATATGTATGTATATATATATGTATATATATATATATATATATATATATATATATATATATATATAATATATATATATATATATATGTGTATGTATATATATACATATATATATATATATATATATGTATGTATATATATACATATATATGTATATATATATATATATTATATATGGTATGTATATATGTATGTATGTATATATATACATATATATGTATATATATATATATATATATATATATATATATATATATATATATATATATATATATATATATATATATAAAGGTATATATATATATATATATATATATATATATATATAAAACACTCGTCTAAAGGTCTCGCGGAAATGTCGCAGACGTCCAGTTGAATTCTGTGGGTAATTATTATCCCCAGATGTGAAGATCGACGCTTCACATCACTCGAAGAAACTTTGAAGATTTTCCTGCTCACCCATGAGCAGAACACATTTCGAATAATCTAGATGTCCACGATGCTGAAGAAGAACGAAGAAAATCTCAGCATGACAAGCACATGCTGGACAGTCAGAAGACACATTGCAGCAAACAGAAATAATCACATCACTTGCAGGATAAACCTTGAAGACAGCAACCAAATTGACGTTAAATCCAGATTTTGAAGTCTGCGTCGGCACTCGATGTTGCAGGCATTGGCACGAAATAAATAATAACTTAGCAGCTCCAAATTTAAACATTACCTTTCCGCCAACAGGCGACGCTGTCGCAAGGAAAGAGATGAAGAACTTAGACAAATTTTACAAATTTAATTCTTTCAAACTTATTTTAAAACGGCTGTGGGGTTAATCCCTCTCGCGATAACTGAATCCTGCGCGACTTATGACACGCGTCTTATTGACACGTTATTTCCCGCATACCTTTTCCCCTAAATTTACCCTAATTAGCAGTCGGCAAACATAGGCCTGTGGTAAAGAAAGACTATTAATTGCATCTAAGAGCTTTATTAGCTAACATTACTTAAATCTCAATCCAATCCATGCCAAGTTCCATCCATCTCCTATCTCGCGACGCACGACCACGTCCAGCAACTTACAGATCTAATCCCTATCTGCTAAAAATCCTTTCTTTCAAGTTCGCGCAAAACTCTGTGATGTATACACGGAATATGAGCCCGGGGTGTGGTCAACCCGTCAATCAGGTTTGGTTCTATGCGGGAATTTCCCTTTTTTGATCGGTTTGCGCGTTTCGAGTTACTTTAAGAATTGTGAAAAACAGTGACGTTTGACGCCACGAAATTAATCTACCGTGAAGCCCCCCTTTAATTATCTTAGCTATTCTCCTCTCTCTAATTAATGCTTAAAATATATATATATATATATATATATATATATATATATAAATGTGTGTGTGTGCACGTGTGTAAGTATATTTTATCTTTAATCAATAAGAATTTAAAAATATCTTTCTATACCTAACAAAATACAAAATATTCTTTTCTAAAAATCCTCCCATAAATTTGAGGTGTGTCAAAGGGCCTGTTCACATAGGAGTCCGGTAGCGGAAGCGTTAAAGTATTGAAATATATTTAACCAATGACAAACCTCCAAACGATTAGTAACGAAATTTTTAACGCCAATAATTAGTTTATTTCCGTCTCAGCGCCATCTTCCCTTTTACGCTTCCACTGCCGGATTCTTATGTGAACAAGCCCTTATGGTCCGAAAAATACGGTACCTGTATTAGCTATCATGGTTAACGAAATGTCATTTTCTTACCATTCTTACCAATAAAAAGAACCACAATTTTCCCAATCAGATTCTATGCATAGTTTTCTGCTTTTTTTGACAGAATAAAAAAA
Source organism: Dolomedes plantarius (assembly GCA_907164885.2). NCBI lineage: Eukaryota > Metazoa > Arthropoda > Arachnida > Araneae > Dolomedidae > Dolomedes > Dolomedes plantarius. The sequence continues at coordinate 28,991,458 of OU015497.1, forward strand.
GAAAAATAACAATCTTCTAACTCACAGCTGAATGTCGCATTCTCGTCACGCCGACAATCGGACACACCACTTACTTGTAACTCACAGATTTTTTAACGTAGGATTGCGTTCCTCCGCAACGGTCCTCCTGGAAGCAAATTTTCAGATGTCTATCGTCGCGAGTTATAATTTTGGCAGCGCGTCAAACCCAGGCTGTATCGCTTGGGCAAGTAGTAAACAGTTAAACAGAAAAGTACCAAAATGCGCCAAAATTTTGACATTCAAACATATATATGTGTGTGTGTGTGTGTGTGTGTGTGTGTGTGTGTGTGTGTGTATACTGTGGAATCTCGATCGACCGTTCTCCGAATCATCGTTTTCCCGTATGTAACGTTTATTTCACTCAGTCCCGACGATCATATTTTCTTTGTTATGTTCCGCATCTATCATATTTCAGCATTTATCGCTCAATTCAGTCGGTCCCTTGAAAAACGATAGATCGATACTCCACTGTATATATATATATATATGTATATATATATATATATATATATATATATATATATATATATATATATATATATATATATATATATATATATATATATATATATACATACAAAAGATGTAAGCAACAATAAGTAATCCTACGTTAATAATCCACGGTAGTTTCGTTAAAATTGACTACATGAAATTTTTTTTTATTTCCTCATTCAGAAAATTCAAGACGGATCATATTAGAAAATTAAACCATACTAAAATGTGAAAAATTCATAAAAAGGATTAAAATCGTCATTAAATAAATATCACCCAACACAATATTAAAATGAATATTTACAACATTAAAATATAAGACAACGCCATGTTGTGCGTTACTAGTTGAGTAATTATATTGCACAATTTGCACTGCATAAGTTGATGCACGTGCATTTTTTTCTTTAGCATACAACAATGTAATAAGGTTCAGCAATGGACCTTTCTCCGACATCGGAATCTCACACGGTGTATGTATGCCTCGGAAAAACAACCCTGCAATTTGATGACTTTTCTGGGAGAAATTAAACCATCTTATTTAAGATACGAGAAAAGCTATAAAAAAAATTCATTTGCATTTCATCACAATTTGGGGTTCACAACTGTCGGCTCGATTGATAAAACTTACACCTTGAAAAATAGAAACTTGTCTGAAACTTACATTGTTAAATAATAATGAGCATATTTCTCAACAGAGACATGCCAATGTAATTTCCGGTTTACAACCATGAAGGACATCATGATTTGGTATTCGGTTTTATGTGGATAAATGTGGTTGCGAGAGACGAGAAATTTTTATATCATTCTGTGATAAAAAAAAATTTCGTCGTTAACGTTTATTGATACGTGCTGAGTATAGATAAGAAATTGGAGCTTATCGAAATATGATGTAAGAGTAACTGATGTATCTCTCTCTTGGTGTATTATTACAATTTTTTATTAACTTGCTTTCTTGTTTGTTTGTGTGTTTGTCCCTTAAGAAACTTGCAATCGATTTTTAACTAACTTCCCGACTAGCTAGACATTTGAAACTTTTAGAATAGTTCAGAACACGATGACAATGCATTATTTAATTACTTTTAGATATCTTTAAGAAGAATTATATTCATTTTCAGTTATTTTCAGTTAATTTTATTTTGTAGACTGGTGCAGCCATCTATCGGCCGGGACGGGAACCAAAAGTTAAACTCAAGTTAACTTCCAATTGACTTCATTTTCTTTTAAGTTGATGGGATAATTCATCAAAAAAAAATTTTAAAGTATTTATTAATACATACAATTGTCAAGTTTATATGATTCAACAGAAAATTTAAAAACATGGTATATAAAAAGTTCTTTTATCTTGAAATTATTTTTATTTCTATTATTTAATACTAAAAAAACCACTGAGCATCCTTACATATGCTGTTGTTCATATAGAGAATAACTTTTATATTTTATTTATATTTTCTTTATTAAATATCATACATTTTTTAATAATTCATCATTGAAATAACATTTAAAAGGAGATCATTTAATCACAAGGTCCTTAACCTGGCACCAGATTCTAGACGTCAACATATTTTTTAAAAGAAGGGTCCCAAACAGAAAATTATACTGGAAAATAAAAGAAACCTAAATATCACATGTTTAGAGTCTCAAATTTTTTCTTCAAAAGTTGAATCTTTAATAATTTAATCTGTATTACAGACGTTAATATCGCATGTCGGGAATAACTCTTAACAGTTAAGGCATTTTCTTTTTAAACTTAGCCTGTTCTGTAGAAAATAAATTATCACAAACTTAAATACCAAACAGGGACAATATTTTATTATTTTAATATGACGAACTTTATGTTTATTTATCTACATTTAATTTTATTTCTGCATTGCAAATAAATCACTTTTATAGACCTGTATCGAGCATTTTAGCTTTCATGCTAATAGTAGTTTTTTATTTGTTCGTGTAAATATTTCACTCACCATAAAGCTGTGTGTGTCTCCGAACAATAACCTATATGGGTGTTGTAATTCATATAACAAACAGCGGGAAGAAAGAAAATAGAGTGTTTATACTATGTTAGCGTGTATTGTAAATATAGACAAGCAGAGAATACAAAAAGTTTCTAACGTAACTATAAAAAATACATAGCATATTATTTCGAGTAGAGCTGGAGTGCAGCCAAGTCTTTCAATCGAAATTACGTTTTCACCAATTGTCCTTTGTAAAAAATATATATTGTCGTTGTTATTATTATATGCATTTCACCTTTTACACAAAAGGCAAGTTTCGCTCCTTTTTGCTTACCTCCAACGAATATTTGGTAAAGATTATCAAAAAATGTACGGCACGTTGAAGCATAAAAAGCAAAAGGACCTGTTCACATAGGAGTCCGTTGCGTTGCGTTAAGGAAAAGATGACGTTGAGACGAAAATAAACCAATCATAGGCCTCCAAACGATTAGCAATGACATTTTTAACGCCTATGATTGGTTTATTTTCGTCTCAACGTCATATTTCCCTTAACGCTACGCAACAGCCTCCTATGTGAACAGGCCCTTAATTAAAAGTCTCACTCAAAAAAAAAAAAATAGCCAGATTGTTTATTTTCATTTCCAAATAACGCTATTAAAAAATGGCGACCTAAAATATGTCATTGTTACACGATGCAGCCACTTCGATGTGACGTCATGCTTATAGCTCGAGAAATGCTACAGTAACTTATAACAAACTATCCTTAGTTCACTATCGGTAGAACTGGGGAGAGAAAAATCAAGGAAAACAAAGAGTAGAAACAAAGAATGAGAAAAAAATATCCACAAAAGATAAAAGAGACATAGGGCCTGTTCACATAGGAGTCCGTGCGTTGCGTTAAGGAAAAGATGACGTTGAGACGAAAATAAACCAATCATAGGAGTTAAAAATGTCATTGCTAATCGTTTGGAGGCATATGATTGGTTTATTTTCGTCTCAACGTCATCTTTTCCTTAACGCAACGCAACGGACTCCTATGTGAACAGGCCCAAACTATCCTTAGTTCACTATCGGTAAAAGAACTGGGGAGAGAAAAATCAAGGAAAACAAAGAGTAGAAACAAAGAATGAGAAAAAAAATATCCCCAAAAGATAAGAGAGACTTTGGGCCTGTTCAGATAGGAGTCTGTTGCGTTGCGTTGCGTTAAGGAAAAGATGACGTTGAGACGAAAATAAACCAATCATAGGCCTCCAAACGATTAGCAATGACATTTTTAACGCCTATGATTGGTTTATTTTCGTCTCAACGTCATCTTTCCCTTAACGCTACGCAACGGACTCCTATGTGAACAGGCCCTTACAGCAGAAAATTACTTTTCCATGGTCTTTTCCGCGTCTCTGTTTCTCGGTAAATTCTCCTCCGGAATTACAAATTGTGCAGAGTGGCAACATTTTTTCCTCATACGCCTCCAGAGCTATTGTTTGTTATTGTCTCATAGTTTCTGGCAAAGGGACGTTTTTGACGCCTTCAAAATCCGAATTGAATAGAAAATTGTTCAAAAATTAAGCTTAGATTATGGCAAAATAAGACAATTGTCAGGTACCGTGTCCGGGCGTCGACTGGCATGGATGTTTGTAGTCGTTAGCAACTATTTAAAACCGTGATTGCCGATCATTTCAACCCACGCGTAGCAAAGCATGACCCGTAGCATTCCAAAAATTAACAAACCAATCGATGATATAATAGAGCTGTTAGTTTCATTTTATGTTTTATGTTTTGTTCTCTAGTTTTAGAGCGTTTATTTCTGTATCCGGAGTTTTTCGGGGTGGACGAAGTCTCGTCACTTCACCTTATTCGCCATCTCAAACATGGTTTAACGGTTTGAAATCGACGTTTTGGGCAGGCCAAAGCTACAATTTACCTCCATTGTTTCAAAACTAATCCCTCACTGTACTTGCAGCGTAATAAGAAAGGTTTTCTTGATAAAAACTGAAATCATTTGCCTTACTGGGTGTAGGACAACTTCGACCTGGGTGGAAACAACTTCGACCTGGAGCGTCAACGTACAATCACAATATTCTAGTGAGTTTCATGGTTTGAATACCGCAGACGGTTACGAACGGTTAACTTGGCTACCTCTATACCCAAACAAGTCCATCTGAAGACTTTCTGACGTACCATACAGCATCGAGTAGTTTGAAACATAATCTATACTAATATATAAAGAGAAAGAGCGGATTTTGTATGTGGAGGGTAATTTCCGGAACCACTGCACCTATTTGAAAAATTATTTCACCATTTGAAAGGTACATTATTCCAGATGGACATGGTCTTTATATTATGTATATCTGATCAGTCGAAAGAAAGTTAGGGGCCTAAATGTTGAGCTGATGCTTCACCTTTACAACTTTTCCTTTGTCAACCATAGTCAAGTAACCATAGCAACCCATCAAACTACATTTTCATTTATTATCAGTAAAACATTTAACATTTGAATTTTCTTTGTCAACCATAGTCAAGTAACCGTAGCAACACATGAAACTACATTTCATTTATTATCAGTAAAACATTTAATATTTTAAAGATTCAAGTGGAGGAGGTACTGATAAATACAAAAAGGATTTTTGAAATTGGCAACATTTAAGGGTTTATTGAAGAAAATTACATTTGGAACTACGCTTTTTATTGGACATTTAAGGTAAAAAAAAGATTTACAATTTATTGGCTATCAACTGGAAATTTATTGGTATAATATTACAGAACTTTATTTAACTTATAAACTTTATGTTTTGAATTTATGTACAATTTTATGCACAATTTGAGTAAATCGAACTTGAATTATTGAACTTTATTCAAAAATCAGTGTGTTTCATTGAAACTGTGAAATTTATTGATTATTTCGAATAGGCCTATGTTTGTTCCTTTATAAGTGAAAAATTATTGCTTATTGAGCTGAAATTTTGTACATAGTTGATAGTTCAGATTAAAATATAGGCATATTATTTTTTGAAAATCGGGTCCCAGAGTTTTTTTAATTAATGTTTTAATGATTTTGCTCCTAAAAGTTGCTTATTTCGACAGCTTTCGCGGCTGTCGTCGCTGACTGCGAGACTATGGGGACGAATCGTATCAAAATCAGCATGTGGGTGGCCCCGGACACAATTCAGTGCCTGACGTTACAGTTTCAAATAAAAATTTCTTTCTCCATCATCATCAATAAATCCCAAGGTCAAACGTACAAATATATTGGACTTGACTTATGAAGATTGCCTTACTCATGACCAATTATATGTTGGTCTCTCTAGGTCAGGAAATTCGGAGAATCAATTTATTTTAAAATGTCAGAAAAACGAAACAAAAAATATGGTATACCATGAAGTTTCAAAATAAAGTATACCTACCTAATATCTACTTAAGATAGATAATTGTTCAACCCGGACAAAGTCGGAACGGGTCGCTAGTATGGAAAATAAAAGGAATAAATGCGTGAACCAATACATGATCATCACTTCTTTCAAATTCAAGTTCTCAAACCTCTGTTTTCCTTAATGGAGTTTGTTGCAACATGCCTTGAATTAGCATTCATCTATCATACATAGATCAAACTAGCACACGGCTGGGTGTTGTTTGAACGTCTGGGGTCGCTAGTCTTTGGAACCTGTGTATGCGGAACCTAATCCCGCGGCAGATATGGATGTTTATAGCCGATCCGAATGGGTTTTATATTATAGGTCCCGATCTAAAATGATATTCGAGTTCGCGGCAAATAAGTTTGCGTAGACTGTAAAAATCTTTTTCTTACGTTTAGTACCTTTCTTGGAAGATATTCACTTTTCATCAAGTCATTCTTTTCATTTAGTCAATGACATATTCAAAAATAAATTTCAAATGGATATTTATATTTCATAATTTTTTGCTTATTTTTTTCTTTTCTCCAAGCTTTTTTTTTTTAAATTCATTTAATTTCTATTTTGTGGTCACTTGTATAAACATTAGTAGTCAACTACCGTTGGGTCACCCTTGATTGATAGGTTGTCAAATGAAATTCGATACTGCACCGAAATCCTCTAATGGCATAATTTAGTTAGTGAGATAATTTAACGACCAATTTCAGTCTATTCGCATTATTGATAATTCCAGAGTCAAGAAATTAATTTTTCTTCATTTTTAGAAGTAAGTTACTTGTGCTCATCAAATAATGCGTGAGATAACAGCATTTTTGGTTATTTCGATATATTTAAAAATTCCTAAGTATCATTTCTTTTATTTTATAACTTACAACCAATTTAGAACTAGTACCCTTTTACTGGAAATCAAATGCCATAAATACAAAAATTCCTCGTTTAGTGGACAGGTGACAATGTAACATGTGACAATGAAATTCGAAATTAACTTATCTGAACTTGGTGATGGATGACGCATTATAAAATGCTACTAAAAACGGTTTTACTACTTCTGGTTAGCCAGCAATCGCGTTGTTATCAGTTTTTAGGAAGATTGAACACCAAATCTGGCAAACTTTTTTTTAGGATAGTCAGTATCAGGCATATTTTCATAAGGCATTTACAAAAAATCGAAAATAGGTGAATACCCAATTTTTTATCTACCATTTGGCGATATTTTGGGTTTAGTATTCTCTATAGCAGGGTTTGCCAAACTCTGTTCCCCGGAACACTGGTGTTCCACAGAAAATTAATAAGAGTCTCACGAAAACCTGGAATTGCTTTTATATCGTGCCACGGCTACAAAAAATTCAAACATGTTTGACCGATTAATGCTCTAAAATATCTAAAAAATTAATTACTAAATAAATAATTAATGTTTTTTTTCTCATTTTCTAAAATTTTATTGATTATGTGTTATTACATACCCTACAAAATAAACAAGGTGTTCCGTTGAAATTAAGATTTACGAAGTGTTCCATCGTAGGAAAAGTTTGGGAAACTCTGCTCTATAGAATTTATAAACCTAAAATACCGCCAAATAGATATAAACCTAAAACACACATACGAAATACGCATACTTTGGTAACCTGAGTTCTGATTTCTAAACCTGCTTTATTTTGCTCCTTCTCTTCTATTCTTCATCCTAATTTTACCTAATCACCTATCCTACCTTTTTTCCATGTTTTTATTAATTAGCTTTCTTGTTTGTTTGCGTGTGTGTTTGTGTGTTTGTCTAGTACAAATCTTGCAATCGATTTTTAACTAACTTCCCGACTAGCTAGACATTTGAAACTTTTAGAATAGCTCAGAACACGATGACAATGCATTTTTTTTATACTTTTAGCCATCTTTAATCAGAATTTAATTAACTTTCAGTTATTTTCAGTTAATTTTGTTTTGTAGACTGGTGCAGCCATCTATCGTTCGGAATGGGAACGAAAAGTTAAACGCAAGTTAACTTCCAATTAACTTCATTTTCTTTCAAGTTGATGGGATAATTCATCAAAAAAATTTTTTTTAAGTATTTATTAATACATAGAATTGTCAAGTTTATATGATTCAACAGAAAATTTAAAAACATGGTATATAAAAAGTTCTTTTTATCTTGTAATTATTTGTAAATATGGTACACCGTTGTGATACATTGAAATAAAAACTCAGCAGTCTAGAATTCAATTTATTTAACACTTGTCTCTCGTCCTGCAATTGACTGTCTTCCACTCAAGGAGCAGTGGACTCAAAGTGCAACTTGTTCCTTTGACCAGGTTTTCTTCCAGAGATCAACCCTATTCAATACTTTAAAACTTATATAACCCTGAATGTGTCATAAGTTACGACCCATAATGTTTATCTCCTAAGGCCATTTGATGATTCCCTGCTCTCAAGAGGATAAAAATGTCTTCATCGGGTAATTTAGAACCAATTCATATATAAGCATCTTTTCTTTTTTTTTTTCCTGAACAAGCTGTTAATGCATAATGAAATATACTCTTGCTCTCCAATTTTGAATAAAATAGGTGCGAATTTATTTTCCCTTTGAACTTGAAAGACGTGATTTCTCCTTGGAGCACAGACATTTGTACAAGTGCCAACTTTTGATCCAATGAGCAGGGATAAAAAATTCAGGCATATTAGCAGAACACACTTCAGCAGTCATGATGTGCTATTCGTTCGTTATCCGACTGCGCTATGCAAAGGAAGAATTGCAATCATTCTTCCTTGACGGAGCGTCCTTGTATAAACGTATATGATTTTACTTTCTGGGGCACAAAGTAATAACATTCACTGCATGCAAATTGGCTGCGGAGAATACTGAGTAACTGAATCGAAACTGCCAAATACTCGTCAAGTTTATACTCAAAACCACTTTTGTAATAAATATATCCTTTGAATCTAAATAATGTTAATATTTTGACAGTGCGCACACACGCGTTATACTATTTTTCCTCACTGTACGTTCGTACACTCATATAGTATAAATGTATGCATCTAACGTTCTAGAGCAGGGTTTCCAAAACTATGTTCCGCGGAACACTAGTTTTCCACGAAATGTTAATAGGTGTTCCGTGAAAACCTGGAATTGTTTTATATCTTGCAACGGCTACAAGAAATTCAAACATGTTTGAAAGATTAATGCCCTAAAATGTCTAAAAAGTTAAGTATTCATGCATAATTACTAAATACTAAATAAAGAGTTAATATTTTTTTCTCATTTTTAAAATTTTTATTGATTATGTATTATTACATACCATACAAAATATAAAAGGTGTTCCATTAAAATTTCAGGATTTACAAAGTGTTCCATCGCAGGAAATGTTTAGGAAACGCTGTTCTACAGCATGGTTTCAAAACTTGTAGTTCATTGACCCCATGGAGGTCCGTTAATAAATTTCAGGGGGTCCTCCGACATGGAAAATTGTAGTCCAGGTATTCCCTCATGCGGTAAATCACAGATTTCTAAACTTTTTATTTGAAACTAAAATTAATGCATGCGTTAGATTTGAAAATTAAAAAATAACCGTTGTTGTCTTTTAATTTGAATTCCCTCAGATGTATAACTCTGCAGTAGTCATTCGGTAAATAATTCGTCATTACAATATAACTACATTATTAAATCCAAAATGTGTTTCTGTAATATACTGATACCTTTTGTAATTCTTTATATTTTATTTTATGCACATCCTTCCCATTCTAGAATACGAATATAATCGAAAATAATCAGAATTTTTTTAAACTTTTTTTTTTCAATGCGGCAGGCACTTCCGATGGTAGGTATTTCTTCTTCTGACATCGGTCCATGAAGAGTCGCGAAGTTTTGCTACTACTTTATTATGGAAGCACCCTATAGGTGAGCCAGCATCGCTCCCTATGAAGGGGGCGACGCGGAAACGACTATATCTTTCAAGTCTTATTCGGGATTTGAACCCAATCCCAGCTCAGAACGTGAACCAGTATACTATATGTGAGCTGGATTTTTTAAAAACCAGTTGTTGCTTTATTACAATTCCAAATTTTTTGTTTGAAATGATTCGTTATAGGCAGTGGCGCACCCAGGATTTAATCTTGGAGGGGGGCCGAGTTGAAGGAATAACAATGATATACATAATCGCCGTTGTCTGTGTATAACACTTCCGGGCTGTACTCATGTTTCAATTGAAGCCCTCAGTAAACAAACGGCCGGTTAGGCCTAATTTCAATTTCAGATGTGGATCAGAATTTTTTCTTACCTAAAAATCAATATCTTCTCCATCAAATCACGTTTGTTCAGCCTATTTTTCTATAAAACATTCAGAACTAAATAAAAATTGGATGCTTT